>JADRCD010128276.1:0-12239 GCA_019843815.1 Montemys delectorum | reverse complement strand
TTTAGCCCTGTGTTTGATTATTTCCTGCAGTCTACTGCTTTTGGGTGTGTTTGTTTCTTTTTATTATAGAGCTTTCAGGTGTGCAGCTCTTCTATGCTCCCTCAGGTTTCTTTTTGGTGGCACTCAGAGCTATGAGTTTTACCCTTAGCCCTGTTTTCATTGTGTCCCATAATTTGGGTATGTTTTACCTTTATTTTCACTAAATTCTAAAAAGTCTTTAATTTTTTCTTTATTTCTTCCTTCACCAAGTTATCAATGAGTAGGGCTTTCTTCAGCTTCCATTTGCATGCAGGCTTTCTGTTGTTCTTGTTGCTATTATAGACTGGACTTATTGAACAGTGATCTGATAGGATGCATAGGATAATTTCAATCTTCTTGTATGTGTTGAGGCCTGTTTTTTGACTGATTATATGGTCAGTTTTGGAGAAGGTACCATGAGGTGCTGAGAACAAGGTATACTCTTTTTGTTGGGAGGATAAAACTTTGAACAGATATCTGTTAAGATCATTTGATCCATCACTTCTGTTAGTTTGACTGTGTCTCTGTTTAGTTTCTATTTCCATGAGCTTTCCATTGATGAGAGTGGGGTATTGAAGTCTCCCACAATTATTGTGTGAGGTGCAATGTGTGCTTTGAGCTTTAGTAAAGTTTCTTTTATAAATATTGGTGCCATAGCATTTGGAACATAAGTTGTTCAGAATTGAGAATTCTTCTTGGTAGATTTTCCTTTGATGAATATGAAATATCCTTCCTTATGTTTTTGATAACTTTTGGATGAAAATTGATTTTATTTGATATAAGAATGACTATTTCATCTTGTTTCTTGGTAATATTAGCTTGAAAATTGTTTTCCAGCCCTTTACACTGAGGTAGTACCTGTCTTTGACATTAAAGTATGTTTTCACTCAACCGTAATCAGAGAAGCTTCTTCCTGCATAGGTAATAACTAAGACAGAGAGTGCAGAGAGAAAGGCATTTCTATCTTTGCAAAAGTAGCTATTTGCAATTGATATCTTCCTGTAGAAGAAAAATCAATTTTCTTAAGTAGAATGACACTGCATATGTAAGCTATACTTTAGAGCAAACCCCATACTCAAGAGCTGGCCAAAACCTATTGTTCTCCATGTTTTTAGTGTCTTTTTCTTTGTGTTTGGGAGGTTTTAATATACATAGAGAGAAAGAACAGGAAATTGTATATATAGAGATAGAGGGAAGGTGTGAAAAGTATGGAAATACAGGGAATTGTATGACAAAAATGTAAAACTGTATAAAAATTGTAAAAGTTTAAATTAAACAAAAATTTTAAGTTTACAATTTTTGCACAGTACTTTTCCAACACATATTCATTATATTTTCAACATTTGAAACAAAATTTGTATGTAGGAGCAAGAAGCATGCATGTCCTTTAAATGATGAAGAATTTGTTGGTTGATTTGATGAAGAGTTTATTAACATATCTTAAGTAATTCTACATATGCATACTAAGGAACTGTATTAATTAGCTGATGTTCTGATAATACTATTGAGGAAAAAGAGGTTGATAATGTCTTACTCTCCATGAATATTACTAAGCTGTGAATGGCATTAGCCTTTATCTCCATTATGAAACTGATATTTCCAATCCACAATTATATTTTATTCTAGGTGTATATTCTTTGTTTTATTGTATTGAGGACATCTAATAATGGCACATTTTAGAACAGATAAATGAAATTAGAAGCATTCTAATGTTCTGATAATCTGTCCTTATGTGCATGCATAGTTTAGACTACAGCAATAAATTTATTTCAGATGGCTCCTTTCCTGGAGAGCAGCAAATTTACAAATCCCTCTAGATATCAATTCAACGTGAAACAAAAAGGAAAATTGGTTACAGAATATGACATTCTCTATGCTGTGCATCTTCTACCAGCTCATGAACTTAATGTGGAAATAGCAAAGTTTTCACAGCATTTGCTCCGTGGTCAACAGCTATATATAATTGAAGATATGATAGAGTGGGCTGTGTACATTAGACAGGTGAGTTGGACTTAAGTATGTTTCCTAACTATAAATATATAAATATAATTTATTCATAATTTATATTACAAAACATATCAAATATGTTTAAAATATTATTTTAATACAATAAAATATCAGTCTTTAATTTGTGGTGCTTATAAGTAAAGGACATTTTTCAGTGACTTGACTGCAAATCACAATCTTTATGGAGTATGACAAACTCTTTTAACTAACACGTATCTAATTTTTATTAGACACTACCTGCAGTATGCAGTATGCCCTGCAGTGTAGGATACCGAAAATACATTCAAAAAGGAAAGGCTGTCTGCTGCTTTGATTGTACCCCATGTCCAAAGAATGAAATTTCCAATATGACAGGTAATTACATACCTTACCAATTGGCAGGTTGCTTGTGGCAACTGGTGACTTTGTTAGCCAAACAAGTAGATGTGTTATTCAAGAATCCATTATACTACAGTGCATAATTGTGATAATTTTACTTGACTAGAACACACCACAATGATATTAAAATTTTATAAGTGATGGTATCTGTCTTGTCTCAAGAGTTTCAGGGAAATTTTGAATGTGATAGAATGGGTAGTACATCAGTTATATGACATACATAATACTTAAGGTAGGAGTGAATACAAATAAATAAACAATAAACCTAAACTTTAATATCAAGTCCAGTGCATAAATAATTCAATACGTTTTAACATGAACAAATCAGAGATGGATGTACTATTCAGTCAAAAAAATGTATTACAATGTGTGTTCAGTTTTAACTTGAACAGTAGTGTTGTGTGTCTTTGATCCTAGTACTCACATTCAGGAGGCAGAGGGAGGTAAATCTCTGTCAGTTCAAGACCAAGATATTTTACAGCGTGAGTTCCCTTACAGAAAGAGCTACAAAGAAAAACAATGGTTTGAAAACACAGAAAAGAAAACCAAAAACTCAAAAGAATGTTCAAGACTTGAGGCTATACAACCTAGTGAATAATGCAAGAAAAAAGTTGAAATGAATACAGTATATAAATATTTCAACAAAAAATTTATTCAAATGGGAATAAGACATAAATATGAAATATAATGAATTACATGCATTGTCTTTGTCATTTTAATACAGAATAATATTATATTGCAAGTCTTTTAACTAGCTATTTGCATATATATATAACCATAAAAACATTTGTAATGATGTAATGGTTTAAAAATCTCAGGAAAATGATCAAGTTGTTCTTTAACTTGCTAGATCTGTGACCCTTTAATATAGTTCCTAATGTTGTAGTAACTACTCTAAACACCACCATAAAATTATTTTTATTGCTATTTAATGACCTACATTTGCTACATTTATGATTCATAATGTAAATAACTATGTTTTCCAATTATCTTAGGCAACCCCTGTAAATGAGTCTCTAAACACTGAAAAGGACTAGAGTATCCACATGCTAAAATATCAATTTAGAAAAAAAAATGAATTTTAAATGACTCAAAGTGTTTCCTGCTGTTGGAAAGACTGCTATTACAAAATTTGAATGGGATATGGTTTTCCAATTCAATTGAAATTTTAAACTTGATTAACTACAATAGATATTTCAAGATAAGTTTGAAATGATGTTCTTATTCCCATATAAAATTATGTGTCATTGTTTATCATTAAGAGATTGATTTTCAAAGTAGTGAAAATATGGTGTGCTCTACTCCACTAAAATTCTGACATAGAAACATAAAACAAACCATTTTTTAAGATGTAGTGTCATCAGATGCTAAGTACTTCATAGAGTTTTTGCCTTCCTAAAAAATACTAGTTGTGATTTTATAAAGAGATTTACAGGAGTAAACATATCCAACAAAATGTCAATTTGCTCATATTTTCCAATGTATTAATTTAATGTTTATGTGAAAATAGAGGAGAAAATCTGATAATACTTTCTTTCCTGATATACATCTGGTCTATCAGACATGGATCAATGTGTGAAGTGTCCAAATGATCAGTATGCCAACATAATACAAACACAATGCCTGAAAAAAGTTGAGAATTATCTGGATTATGAAGACGCCTTTGGAATGGCTCTGGCCTCCTTGGCCTTGTGCTTCTCTGCTCTCACAGCTGTTATACTCAGTATCTTTTTGAAGCACCAAGAAAATCCCATTGTCAAGGCGAATAACCGATTTCTCAGCTACATTCTGCTCATCTCCCTCATATTTTGTTTCCTTTGTTCTTTGCTGTACATTGGCCGTCCACATATGGCTACCTGCATCCTGCAGCAGACCACATTTGCAGTTGTTTTCACTGTAGCAGTTTCTGCTATTTTGGTCAAAACAATTACTGTAGTCATGGCTTTCAAGATCACTGATCCAAGAAAAAAAATGAGACAGATGTTAGTAACAAGGGCACCTAACTATATCATTCCCCTCTGCACCATGATCCAACTTATTCTCTGTGGAACCTGGCTAGGAACATCTCCTCCATTTGTTGATACTGATCCACACTTTGAACATGGCCACATCATCATTGTCTGCAACAAGGGTTCAGTTATAGTCTTCTACTGTGTCCTGGGATACTTAGGTTTATTAGCCCTAGGGAGTTTCACTGTAGCTTTTCTGGCCAGAAATCTGCCTGATAGATTCAATGAAGCCAAGTTTCTGACATTTAGCATGCTGATCTTCTGTAGTGTGTGGATTACTTTTCTTCCTGTGTACCATAGCACCAATGGAAAGTTGATGGTGGTTGTAGAAATCTTTTCTATTTTGACTTCCAGTGCAGGTTTGCTTGTCTGTATTTTTTTCCCAAAATGCTTCAAAATCTTGTTAAGACCAAAGTTGCATTTTACTCAAAAGTTCAGTGACACCCATTATAAAATATAAAATACACATTAAATTTTAGTAATGTCTTAAGTCCACACATCTATGAAAAGTTGTTTTTTTACAAAGAGTTAAAATATACAAACTAGAGGCAAAAACAGCATCTTTAACAAATACTTATGGTTAAATAAAATAGGTGGATATAAAAGAATGAAAGTAGATCTATATCACTATCATGACACAAATTCAGCTGTATTAATGTCTTCAACATAATATAAGCTATCTTGAATATGATATAAAAGATAGAAATAGTCTTGAATTCATTGGCTAACAGAAGGTTTTCTGTAAAGGACTCACATGGCTTGGGAACTAAGACAAATAGTTAAGGAATGGGTCTTTGAGAAATGAAAAAGACTTTGTGGGGCAAAAGATAAAATCTTTCATCCACAGAAAGAGAAAAGTTCTTTACCAATTATACATCTAACAGAAAATTAGTATCTAAAACATATAAGAAACTTTTAAAAACACTGGACATCAAGAATATAAATCACTTATATTCCCAATTTTAAAATGTGGTACAGATCTAAACAAAGAATTCGCAAAATAAGACATAAAATATGTTGTAGAGGACTACATTATCTGGCATCAATAGGAGGGTAGTCTTTCCTTCATAGGAAGTTGCTGGAGAGGTGAGACAGGAGTGGGTGCATAGGTTGAGGAATATCTTCTTAGAAGCAAAGGATCAGGGAAATGGAATGGGGATTTGCAGAGCAAAAAGGATAAGGGGACAATATTTACAATGTAAATAAATAAAAATACAATAAAACGTGGCTGAGAGGCACATAAAAATGTTCAATATCCGTAGTCATCAGGGAAATACAAATCAAAACTGCTTTAAGATTTTATCTTATAATAGTCAGAATACCAAGATCAATATAACAATAGACAGCTCTTGCTGTGGAGAATATGGAGTTAGGAGAACACTCATCCTTTTCCTCTTGAATGAAAACTTGTATAGACATTGTGGAAATCAGTATGGTGGTTTCACAGGAAGAAGAAAATGTCAAAACCCAGCTCTACTCTTTCTCCTAAATAGGCTTACTATGGCTAGTATCAAATGGTATGAACCAAAGCCTGGGTTACACAACAGTAAAATAAAATATTTTTAAAGATGAAAAAAGATGAAAATAATATATAATTAAAAATAAACTTGGGAAGGCTGAAAGGAGATGCTTAAATAGGGAAGTGGGAATATGAGATTTATGAGAGGTAGAAGCTGATCACAGGAAACTACCACTAAAGTTCATTTGAGAAGTCATATGGAAACCTACTACTGTATAAACTTCTTAAAATGCATACATATATGAAAGATATATGAACAGAGTCACTAAATTCCAGAGAAAGACAATTATACACTGATATATTTTCCACCACCAAGCAAAACTTACATTGCCAGTGTTTAGTTGGCCAATAGAGTCTTATGAAAACAGAAAAATCTCAGGATATTACAAAGGTTCTTGGTTTTCTTGATTGAATGATAGAAAATGCATGGAATAGTGTGGTGGTTCATGTGAGGAAGATTAGAGAAGAACTGGGGAGGGAAATGAATATAATCAAAATAACTGGTTTCTGTGTCTGAAATCTATACTTTTGAGTAGACCTGGCCTTTCAATCCACATCTACATCCATTCAAACAGATCTAGCAAGTCTCATTTCAAGTCACCATATTAAGTTTAGTCATGTCTGCCTGTGCCACAATCAACCTCTATCTCCAGAGTCTAACCTATTGAGTCACCCTGAACCTCCTAAAATACAAGTTTTCCTCAACTCACCAGATCTAATCCAGGACCCACATCCAGTGCCCTGAAATTTTCTGGCCATTTTTATCTTGCTCTTTACATAATTTGTGGGCTCTGGCAGAAAATGCCTTCTTGCCACCACCCAGACGACCATCTTACCACATGCAATTTCTTTACTGACTACATGTCTCACTCGTTTCTTGAAGAGCTGCCAGTTTTCCAAGGACTTCCTGGCTGTCCCCATCCAGATATTCTCTGTAACTGGTCAGACAATTCTATAGATATCAGCCAGGACCCTTTATACACTTCCCCAAACTTGAAGTCTCCCTTAGCACATTCAACCTTATCACCCAGGCAGATCCAATCATACAGTCTAGTCTTAAATAAGGGTATAGCCTGCACACAAGCACAGTACTTTTTAGTCTACCTGACTTCATCACTAGTAAGTCATGTCTTAACTCTCAGTTCAAGCTTCACACACATCCTTTCATTTGCCCAAATATGTATTAACCATATTGGACTTAAAACTTTTAAAGAAAAGCTACTCTCAGATCATATAGAAAAAGAAATAATGAGAAAGGAAAAACCAGTATGTTTTCTTGAAAATCTAACATTCTTGTTAGAAATTTCTGCAATGAGTGTAACCTATATGAAAACCAGGACAGAAAATTTAAATGAACAATCATAAGATTTATCAGAAGGCACCCCCACCTGCACCCATGGAAGACCAGGCTGTCTTCACTCAGACTTGACAGACCTGCCTGTCTCCCAGGAGGACTGATTTAACCAGAGACACAGGTGAGACCCCAACTCCAATACTCACACCAAGTAGGACCACACAGAGCCCAGCAGATGTAGAATCTGTCATGCACTACCAGAGTCCCATCACACTTCCAGGCTGCATTTCCACCTGCACCACTGGCAGACAAGCATGCATGTTACCTCAAAATATTATTCTCCAAGTCTCCCAAGAGGAGTGATCTAACAAAGGACACAGGAAAGAACTCTACTCCAATGCCCACTCCAGCTGGAATCCAACACAGGCAAGCAGACATGGGCTCTGTCCTGCTACTGTCACAATCCCACCTTCCTCTATGTCCACAACTCCACCTGCACTCAGGGTGAACTGATGTGTCACTACCCCAACCCTCAAATACATACATGTCCCAAAGGAGGCCTACACTAATCAGGGGCACAGAAGACCTGCTTTAACTAGAAACACACTGCCTGACTCTCAGGAGTTTTGCTCTAATCCAAAAGGCACAGTTTTACCTTCCTCCTGAGAGATCTGCTCCACTCAGGGACCCCCAAGCCAGTTAACCCAAGAAACAACCAGAGATGGGTAAAGACAAACACAAGAATATAATCAACAAAACCCAAAGCAATATATCAATAACAGAACCGAGTTCTCTTACTACAGCAAGCCATGCATAACCTAATACATCTAAAGAGCAAAATTCTGACTTCAAATCCTATCTCATGAAGTAGATAGATTCCTTTAAAGAGGATATAGATAATTCCCTTAAAAATGCAGTCAAACATGTATAAGCCCATGAAACAGAAAAACAGAAAACAGTAAATCACTTAAAATAATATAAAAGATTACAATAAAATAGGTGAAGGAAATGAACAAAACAGTCCAAGTACTGAAAACGGAAATTGAACAGTAAAGATATTACAATCATCCCTATATCCTTCTGCACACCAGAGCAGATTCTATCCCATGATGCTTCAAACACACATACCACAGAGAGAGAGAGAGCTGGTCTCCCAGGAGTGATAATACAACTGTGAGCACAAGTAAGACCACCAGGTCTGCTTATAGAGACCTACCAGGAGTCAAGAGAACACAGGAACCTAGGAGCAACCTGTGACCCAATCCTCCCAGCTTCCCTCTGTACCAGGAGCAGGTCTTGTGAAAAAGCAAACAGAGCTAATCCTGTACCACAGTACTCCATACCCAAATACCACCAGGAGAGAGATAGCCTCACAGGAGTGCCAACAAAGCTGTGAGCACAGGAAAGATCAACACTTCTGCTCAAATTCCTGCCCCAAGAGGGTCTTGCTCAGAGCCACTACAACACAAGAACCCAGTAAGAGATGAAGACAGGATCTTTCTTGTTTCTGTCTGCACCCTGGAGCTGACCCTGTGCTAAAACTCTCCATACTGAAATTTCACCAAGAGTGAAAAAATCTCCAAGAAGTACTGATGTTGAGGCTTGCAGGATAGAAAAGCCACAGCCAGAGAGAGCAAGACCAGCTAACACCAGAGATAACCAGATGGCCAGAAGAGGGGCAAGAATATGAGCAACAGAAAACAAAGCTATTGGAATAATCAGGACTCAGTTCTCACATCACAGTGAGCCCTGGATAGCCTGATACACCAGAAAAGCAAGGCCCTAATGTAAAATCACATCTCATGATAATGATAGAGGAATATAAGAAGGATATAAATAACGCCCCTAAAGAAATACAAGAAAACACAGATAACTAGTTAGAAGCCCTTACAAAGGAAAACACAAAAATACCTTAAAGTATTACAGAAAAACACAAACAGGTGAAGGAATTGAAAAAAAAAACTATAAATGATCTAAAAATGGAGATAGAAACAATAAAGGAATCACAAAGGGAGTCAATCCTGGAGTTAGAAAACCTAAAAAAAAAAAAAAGATTACAAGTCATAGATGCAAGTATCATAAACAAAATTCAAGAGATAGAAGAGAGAATCTTAGGTGCAGAAGATACCATAGATAATGATGAGACAACAGTCAAAGAAAACTAAAATGGAAAAAGTTACTAATACAAAGCATCCAAGAAATTCAGGGCACAATGTGAAGACCAAACCTCAGGATGATCAGTGTAGAAGAGAGCAAACATTCCCAACTAAAAAGGCCAGTAAATATCTTCAACAAAATAATAGAAGTAAACTTTTCTAACCTAAAGGGAAGTCCATGAATATACAAGGAGCCTATAGAAATCCAAATAAATTGGAACAGAAAATTAATTCCTCCTGTCACATAATAGACAAAACACGAAATGCACAAAACCAAGGAAGAATTTTAAAAGCGGTAAGGAAAAAAGTCAAATAACATATGAAGGCAGACCTATCAGAAATACATCAGACTTTTCACCAGAGACTATGAAAGCTAGAAGATGCTGGGCAGATCTCATACAGAGCCAAAGAAAACACAAATGCCAGCCCAGGCTATTATACCTAAGAAAACTCTCAATTACCATAGAGAGAGAAACCAATATATTATATGACAAAACCAAATTTACACAATATCTTTCCACAAATCCAGCCCTACAAAGGATAATTGATGGAAAACACCCACACAAAAAGATTCACTACATCCTAGAAAAAGCAAGAAAGTGATCTTCTTTCAACAAAACCAAAAGAAAATAGCCACACAAACATAAAAATAACATAAAAAATAATAGGAAGCAACAATCAGTATTCCGTTATATCTCTGAATATCAATTGACTCAATTCCCCATTAAAATGAAATAGACTAACAGACTGGATACATAAAGAGTACTATGCAGCATTTTGCTGCATACAGGAAATGCACCTCAATGTCGAAGGCAAAAACTACCTTAGTGCAAAGGACTAAAAAATATTTTTTCAAGCAAAAGGTCCAAAGAAACAAGCTGGTGTAGGCATTAGAATAATAGATAAAATCAACTTTCAACCAAAAGTTATCAAAAGTTATAAAGAAGGACTTTACATACTCATCAAAGGAAAAAGTCTACCAAAATGATCTCTCAATTCTGAATATATATGCTCCAAATACTAAGGCAACCACATTCATAAAAGAAACTTTACTAAAACTCTGAGTACACATTGCACCTCACACAATCATAGGGGTAGATTTAAAGTCCCAATCTCATCAATAGATAGATCATGGAAACTCAATCTAAACAGAGACAAGGTGAAGATTATGCTATCTATACATTCTATCAAATCATTACAGATTAAGGCATGTTTTCAACTGCAACAAAAACAACAGAAAGCCCACATACACATGAAAGCTGAAGAATGCACTACTCAATGATAACTTGGCCAAGAAAGAAACAAAGAAAGAAATTAAAGGCATTTCAGAATTTAATGTAAATGAAGGCACATCATACTAAAATTGATGGGACACAATGAAGGCAGTGCTAAGAGAAAAATTCATAGCTCTAAGTGCCTCCAAAAAGAATCTAGAGAACGCATACACTACAAGCTTATCATCACACCTAAAAGTTCTAGATCAAAAAGAAGCAAATAGATGTGTAGATGGCAGAAATTAATCAAACACATGGCTAAAATAAACCAAGTAGAAACAAAAAGAACTATAGAAAAAAAGCAACAAAATCAGTAGTTGGTTCTTGAGAAAATTGACAAGATAGATAAACCTTTAGAAAGACTACCGAGAGGACACTTAGACAGTATCTAATCTTTCCCATATTCAATCACCAAACCCAGGTACTATTGTTGATGCCAAGAAGTGCTGTCTGACAGGAGTCTGATATAGTTGTCTCCTGAGAGGCTCTGCAGTGGCTGACAAACACAGAAGTGGATACTCACTTCCATTGGACTATTCACAGGATCCCAAATGGAGGAGGTAGAGAAAGGATCCAAGGAGCTGAAAGGGTTCGCAGCACCATTAGAAGAAAAACAATATGAAACAATCAGTACCCCCAGAGTTCCCAAGGACTAAACCACCAACCAAAGACTACACAAGGGGGACTGAAGTCTTCAGCTGCACATGGATCAGAGGATGGCCTGGTTGGTCATGAATTTGAGGAGAGGCCCTTGATCCTATGAAGGCTCTATCCACAAGTATACAGAAATGCAAAGGCCAGGAAGCAGGAGAGAGTGTGTTTTTGAGCAGGGGGAGGGGGGATGAAACAGGTATGTTTTATTTTTTTGAGGAGAAACCAGGAAAAGAAATATCATTTGAAATGTAAATAAAAAAATATCTAAAAAAAAATAGAATCAGAAAGGGAGATATAACAACAGAAACTGAGGAAATTCAAAAAATCATCAGATGCTACTGCAAAAGCCTATACTCAACAAAACTGGAAAATCTGGATGAAATGGACATTTTTCTAGACTGATATCAAATATCAAGCTTAAATCAAACCATCTAAGCAGTCTCGTAATCCCTAAAGAAATAGAACCAGTCATTAAAGTCTCCAAACTTAAAAAAAAAAACAAAAAAACAAAAAAACACTGGATCAGATGTGTTTAGTGAAGAATTCAAAGAAGACCTAATACCAATACTCTTCAAACTATTTCACAAAATAGAAACAGAAGGAACACTACTCAAATCATTCTATGAATTCAAAATCACCATGACACCAAAACCTCACAAAAACCCAAGAGAGAACTTCAGAACAAATTTCTTTATGAATATCAATGCAAAAATACTCAGTAAAATTCTCACAAACAGAATCTAAGAACACATCAAAACAATGATTCACCATGGTCAAGTAGGCTTCATCCCAGAGATACAGGGATGGTTGAATATATGGAAATCCATCAGTGTAATTCACTACATAAACAAAGTTAAAGACTTAGTGATGATCCTGTGGATAAAAACATCAAAATTTGGTAGCTGATGGAACTCATTCCTTTTCTTCTTA
>JADRCD010128272.1:0-11774 GCA_019843815.1 Montemys delectorum | reverse complement strand
TAGAATTTAGGTAAGCTATACTGTCAACCCTCTTGCTTAAGGAACATTAATCATCAGAAATTCAGTAGTTATAATTTAATTACCCATATGTTGGTACTGGAAAGCTGCAGGTCAGAGACTAATTTTGTAAGTTCTCATGACCTCACCTGGACCTGAACTCAGGATGACTCACAACAAAATTTGTTAGATTCTATTAAAGTTTATCACATTAAAGGCTTTCCATTCTCAAATATGAAACTTTTGAAGTTTAAGCCAGTAAATTTAGGAATAAACCACATATTATAAAATATATATTCTTGAGACAAATCATAGAATAGCAAACTATTAAAAAGTAGTTAATACATTGCATAAAATAATTAGTTGAGGAAAATCCAGACCAATATAGACACTCAGGATAATTATTCTAAAAAGAACATAAAGAAGGTATTCCATTTTATACATAAATTTTAAACATTGTAAGAAGAGAATAAACTTCACTTCGGCAGAAATATATATCTAGTACTCAATTATACACCATAAATGATTCATTCAAACTCATTTCAAAATAAAGATAGAAAGTTCCAAGAACCTATGACTTGATTTTTTTCTAACAATATATGAAAGAAATGATATATCAGCTTTTTATATAAGTTTTTGCAAATGCAAACGTTAGATACCCATTGCTTTCTTCTAACAAGTCCTATGACCCTACCCAAGTTGTGGATCCACTTTAAGAATTTCATTGAGCCTTTATTGCCTTCTTCCTATCCTATAGATCTCCAAATGGACTCATACTTGATTCCTTAGTTTGCATTTCTAACTCTGTGATAGAACACTGTGACCAAAGCAACTTAGAGAGGAAAGAGTTGGTTTGACTCACAGATTCATATAACAGTTTATTACTAAAAGCAGTGCAGGTGGGAGTCTAAAGGTAAGAGCTGATGCAGAGGCTATGGAGGGGGCCTGTTTACTGGCTGGCTCATCATGGCTTCCTCAGTCTGCTTTATTATAGAACCTAGGTTCACTATCCCAGAGGATGGCACCATTCACAATGAGCTGGGCTCTCCCACCATACATCACTAATTAAGAAAATGTCGTACAGGCTTGCCTATATCTTGATCTTATGGATGCATTTTCTTAATTGAGGTCCCTTCCTCTCAGATGACTTTGGTTTGCGTGAAGTTGACATAAAGATATACAATATGCTGAAATTAAAATTTCATTTAATATATGTGACAGAATCAGTTCGTAACACAGGCTCACTGACCAGATGACTCAATGGCTCAAAGATTGCAGGTTTCTGCAAATCTATACAGTGACTGCATATAGTGTAGTTTAAAATACCATCAGTCTCACTCAACTAACATGACACACCAATGTTGAATGGGTTTAGAAAATATACTTCATGCTGTCTATCCTCAGAGAACTGAAAATGTTCAATAGCCAGAGCATTGGCAGCAAGTATGTGGAGAGACAGAAATTCTTCTATAATTTTGGAGGAACAGCAAGCTGGTTTAATAAATTTAATCAACAATATGTCCAAAGTTGGATAGATGATTTGATATTTAAAAGTCTTTAGTGTTTTTACTGAATATCTGAGTTCTATTCTGAGTGTCCTTGTCCAGTGGCTCTCAACTGCCTGCAGATTCCAGGACTAAAGAATCTAACATCTTTTGGCCTCCATATGTACTGACAGACACATATGCGGAATATACATATACAGACACAGATACATAAATAAAAATAAACAGAATCTAAAAGAGGAAACTATTTGGCCATTCCCTGTGTGTGGAAATAAATTTAACACAAGATCCTCTGTATTTCTTTACACTGATCCAAAGGAAATGGAAATTTATGTTCTAGAAAACCCTGCTCACAGGCACTTATAGAAGCCTCATTTATAACAGTCTAACTTTGGAAACAACTGATATATTCTGCAATAGTTGGATAGATAAATAAACCAGTAACATTTAGACAATAGCTATTATTCAGGGCTGAAAAGAAATGAGATACAAAGTCACTGCAAGACATGAAGAAAATATCAATGCATCACTCACTACAAAGCCTCAATTTTGTTTGGTTATACATATATGACATTTCAAAACAGACAGAACTATGGGGACAGTACAAAACTCAATGGCTTTCAGGAGTTGGGGGAGGACAAATATAGGTTTTCAATGCTACAACTTAAAACGATAAAGAAAAGAGATTAAGAATGAAAAAAATATTGTAAACAAATGAAATGAGTAGAATGAAATATAAGCTGTAGCAAAGGGCAAATGTTTACAAAATGTAAATTAGCAAAGGGTTGTATCTGGTAGTTAGACAACCATTGTCCAAATCTGTAAGACAATTGAATAAACATTCAAGAACCAAGATTTAAGCAGGCGCTTCACAAACGCTCTTACTCCTGGTACATGTGAAATGCTGATGATATGTTAGATTTGGACAAGTGAAACAAAAACTACTAAGGTAATACCATTAATAGATTGCTAACTTTTAATATTTATGACAAAAAATGTTTACAAGTAAAAATGGAGCTCTGGGCCATTCATGATCAGTTACTAAACGAGGACAGTTGCATAGTAATGAACCAGGAACTATGCCTATATGCCCACTAGGACCAGCAAGAGACATGTGCAACAAATGCAATTTTGTTGTACATTATTATTATTATTGCTTCTATTATTATTATATTGAGAGAGGCATATATATCACATACTGGTATTGAACACAACGTGTAGCTTAGGCAGCATATAAGTCCTTTGTTTTTGGCTTGAAACCTGTTTTATTTCCTTATAAAGTACTAAAAAATAAACCTTGTAACTCATTCTTTGCCATGGCGTAGACTCTAAAATTAGCTATAGCTATGAAATATAAGAATTCCCAAAAGTGTTTTGACTCACAGAATTTTTGTACTAATTAAACCTGTATGTACAACCAACCTTGGATAGCTTTCTCTTTGTAACTACTTTTAAAAGAAAACAAATCCCTGAAATGAATACACACACACACACACACACACACACACACACACACACACTATGTGTTTATATATATCATATATATATATATATATATATATATATATATATGTGCTTTTAACATATAATAGCTGTGTGACCTTAAGCAAATTTATTTAATCTCATTGAATTTCTCTCTCTTTACTGGGACACTCCTATAATAAAGGTCATAAGAATTAAATTCTATAGTTAATGTGTTGGGTGTATATCCAACACATTATATATATGTATGTATATATTCATTGAAATAGTTAATATACATTTTTTCTATGTCTGTTCTGGCACCTTGAGAGCCTAAACTACCAAAACTGCATTAAGATTCTACTCCACATCCAAAAGATTGATTTAAGAGAGACTTTGAGAATTAATGACCTGTAGTTGTGCATATTAAACAGAGGCTACTCTGTCAGGAAAGAGATGGAATAAATTGGTGCAGAGAAATAAGAAAGAAAATAAAACCCTTTCCTTTTATTTAGCAAGTCACCACCATGTCTCTGAATGAAATCATTAAAAGGAACATGATGCTTTAAGTTCTGAGCCTCTGTGAAATCATTACACACTACTGAGAAGTCAAATAGTGACTACTATTGCATGATTGTAAAAAAAATATGGTTTAACTTGATATTCTGTGCATAGAGATCTCTCTGTGCTGTGTAAGTACTAAGTAATGGTTAAGTAGTGGTAAGTATTAAGTAGTGGTCATATTTGCTTTATGGAGTTCCTACTACAAACCCAACACATTAGCTATAGAATTTAATTCTTATAACCTTTATTATAGGAGTGTTCCAGTAAAGAAAGAGAAATTCAGTGAGATTAAATAAATTTGTTTAAAGTCACACAGCTATTATATGTTAAAAGCATAATGGGAACCCAAATGTGTGAGCATGCTTGTGTACATGTGAATGCAGTAAAGGCCAGAAAAAGCTGTCAGATCCTCTGGAGGTAGAGTTCCAGACGATAGTGAGTTGTCTCTCCTGGAAACTGTGGTTCTCTGCAAAAGGACCAAGTGTTCTTAAATCTCTGAAGTATCTCTCAAGCATGTCAAGGATTGTTTGAATAATTCTTTCTTTGTTCTGTCAGTTACTAAGCCAATATCTGTGATTACCTTGAGATCTAAGTGACATCAAAATGGATGTTCATGACTAATAGTCTATTTACATTCTGGAAGCTCAGTTAGGGAGGGATAAGGCATGCAGTGTCTATGATCATTAAAAAGTACACTCTCTTTCTCTGTTCTCTTGTTCTCCTGGTGATGGTAAAGTCATTCAATACATTCTTTATCCCAGGATCTTCCAGGTTGAGCAAAGATGAGAAACAAGGGGTGGGAGAAAATGGAATATCCTGTGAGAGAGTCTGGATGTCTTCTGTGCCTCTTGTTTGTAATTACCAGTCAGAACTCAGCCATGTGGTCTTCATTAAGTGTGATGAGCCTGATAAATTAAATCACACTGGTGTTCATGGAGAGGAGGGCAGGGTTTGTTACACATATCCCCACAGTGTCTCAGCACTGACAAGTCTAACACATGAATATAATTTTCATTAAGCTGTGGTTATTTCTGCATCTCCACTAAATCTCTGTCATAGTTTCCTTTCTGATGTTGTGATAAATATCTAAAAACTTACATGGGATAGAGGATTTATTGGGCTTATAATTCTAGATTAAATTCATCATTGAGGGTAAATCAGTAATCAAGACAATCCCTCCCATACAAGCCCAAAGGCCAACATAACTAGATAATTGCTCAATAAGAATCCCTTGCCAGGAGCTGGAGAGATGGCTCAGTGGTTAAGAGCACTGGCTGCTCTTTCAGAGGTCCTCAGTTCAATTCTTAGTCACCACATGGTGGCTCAAAACTATCTGTAACAGGATCCAATGCCTTCCTATGGTGTATCTGAAGACAGCTACAGTGTACTTTTATGCATAAAATAAATAAATAAATAAATCTTAAAATAACACAAAAGAAATATTTTTAAAAAGAATTCCTTCCCAACTTTCTCAGGTTATTCTAGAATAAATCAAGATGACAGATAAAACTAATCACCACCATCACTTTGTATTTCAAGTAATATAAAATGTCTATAGTCTTTATATTCAGATCCTTCAGATGACTTCAGTAGGCAATATTGATGGGGCTCATGCTACATCCTAATTTTTATGATGATAGTTTATTTTTAAGAAAAAAAATCTATCATCAACTACACATGCAATAGGGATTGTTATCCTTTCTCTTTCAAGATTCTGAACTTAAAATGCAGTTTAAGCTTGTTGCTTGCCTTCAAATTTCTGGTAAATAGAAAAATGAACAATAGGTTATATTTACAGATTAGTATATCAATATTTTTGTTCAATATGTAATGCCTGATTAGTATAAAATATGTCCTTTCCACCTGTTATATATTATTGCTTAATTAATCTTATATTTTTACATTTTTATGGAAATCTAATTATAGTGTTTAAATTTGTTGATGATTGTAATACCATATTTAATTGTACATTTTTACTTATTAAATTGTGGATTTTAGGTTGTTTTGCTTTTTATTACACAAATTACATTAAACTTATAAGTCATGTGTCAATTTTTGTTTAGATAATTGTTATGGGAATTTATGGTACTGAGTATCATCCTGAAAGAAATAAGTAGACTTTAGTGAATACTCCATCCCTTTAATAAAATGTATTTCCCAAATATCCTTTAGACAAATAATGAATATTTAATACATCTCAATAAATATTGATCAAAAGACTGGAGTGAGGTTTAGCTAATTCCTAAAATACTAAACAAAATAGTGATTATTTTGGTCTGCTTTCTGTTGCTGTGATAAAACACTCTTACCAAAACAACTTAGGGAGGAAAGGATTGCCCTTCCAGGTCACAGTTCAACTTTGAGGGGAATAAGGGCAGGAGCTCAAGGAAGGAACCTGTGGGCAGGAATAACGCAGGGAAGATGGTTACTGGGTTGTTCATTGATTCATGCTCAGCTAGCATCCTTAGATAGTCCTGGCTTATACACCTAGGGATGCTGCCACCTACAGTAGGCAGGCTCCTCCCATGTAAATCATCAATGGAAAGAACCTGGACCTGGCCACAGGCCATTCTAAAGAGATAATACTTCAACTGAGATTTCTCTTTCCCCCTTTGACTTGAGGTGTGCCAAGGTAACAATAAAAATTAACCAGGACAGTTATGTACTGTCAGTAGGGAGGTAGAGAAAAGCTACATTTATGAACATGTGAACATGTGGAATTTCCTTAAACTTAGAAGGAAAATACATCCTCAATATATTTTAGACCTTTTGGCTATTCCTTTAAATTGACATGTAAGGGTTAATCAATACTGCTTCTGTCATCTCAGAAATTAATCACAAGCAGAAAGTTAAGAAGGAACCCAGATTTTATGAGATGCTAGAGGGTTTCTTGGTCATTTGGTTAAAAGTATTTGACCTTTTGATTTCTTCATCTGAAGAATGGAAGCATTGATATTTCCTTCGTTGTAGTGCTTATGAGAATAAAACAAATGGATGTAAAAATGTCACACAGCAGTGTTTGTTTCTTATGTAACAGCCATTGTTAAGTGAGGGACACCAGCTGGACATATTTCTCTCATAGAAATTTATTAAAAATGTGCAATAACTGAAATGTTCAGTGGGATAGAGTTTAAAGATGTGCAGGCAAATGGAAAATATCCCCCAAAGAATGCAAAAGAAAGCCACAAATCTTCATAAGCAGTAAGAATTTTCAATAACAATCACAGGGAAGAATAAGACCTATGACACATGCTTGGGACAAAAGTAAAAAGATGGTGCAAAACACAAAGGGTTTCTGATTTTATAATTTATGCTGGAAAATTAACTACGCAGCACTTACAAGTACAATGTAAGAACACTTTAATCATGAATATGCTGTTTTTAAAAAAACTTTTTATTGACTATTTTCAAGTTTCATATCACACATTCATCTCTGTGTCCCCTTGTATCAGCCCTCCACCTTTGCAACTTTCCCCCCCAAAATAAAAATACACTGAAACAAATCAAAACAAAGCATAGAAAACATTTTGTTGTAGAAGGTGTAGATGTCACACAATATAACCTCAGTCCACACATCATCACTTGTGAATGTTCATTGCAATGAGATCTTCATCTGGTTCGAGGTCTCTGGCTTCTGTAACACCATCTACCTGACATGGCATTAAGGAGATCTCTAGATGTCTCATGACTTTAATTTTAACCTCCACTAGATATCAGCACAGTCTTGGGATTCTGTAATGACCTCCTTGTCATGAACCCAACACAGAAGCAGCCAGCAGCTCCAGCCCAGTGTATGTCAGGATGAACATGCTAATTTGATAACACAAAACTGAAGTTTCCTGTTACTACTCATTTGGGACTATGGGTCAGTAGGTAAAAAATACAATGTTTACCTTGAAAGTACAAGAGGCTGAATCCCATCCCAAGAATGTACATTAAAATAAGAATCAGATGAGGTGGTCACACACTCTTGTAATCTGAGTGGTGAGGCAGAAGGATCTCTGGGCCTGGCCACTTAAGTCAGCTGCCTATTTGGTGCATCTCAGGCCAGTGAGAGACCACGTCAAAATCAAGGTTGACAGCACGTGAGGGATGGCAAATGAGGAAGGCACCCAATGATATCCTCTGGCATCCACAGCTTAGATGTAAATGTGCACCCCTTACCACTTCATCGGTGAGCCAGGAGCAGATTAGTGCTGTCTATGGAGTAGAAATCAAACTTCTAGAAGCCATGACTGTCTGTACCTCGCCTAACAACACTCTTCTGCTTCAAGATTCCTGTTCAATTACTTACATTTTGTCCTCTACACAACAGCTAAGCTACTCTGCCTTGTCACATGCAGACGTTTCCTCTCAGGGTTGTGATTTAACATTAGTTACTAACTCTTGCTTACCTTCCTTCCCTCAATCCTCAAATCTCCCAATTCTCAAGACCAAACTGAAATGTCTTTTGAACCTGCCTATAATCTGAATGGAAATTCTGTCTCCGTCGAGGTTCTATATTATTTTCTGATTACTTTTTTATATTTATGATTACTAATAGTGCATGTACAATAAATGTAATGATAAATATGTATTTTATGAACTAGGTTTCACACAGCATTTACTGTACTGAGATGATATTTCTAGGAAACTCTTTGTGTGAACATACAAGTTTGGGGAATTGCATTATTTCCCTAGTCCCTGTTTCTTAGAAGCCTAAGACATCCAATGAAGAATTTAAAATATAAAATACTTAAAGCTTGTTTAACTATGAGGTTATTAATTTTAATAATATACCATTTTATCCATGATACATAGATATTCATGGAATCCCCTGGAGAAAACACTCATGTCCAATGAATACTGGCTTAATCATTGCCTTGATTAAGTTTAAGAATCTTAGCTTTTAGTTAACCCCATGCTCCCTGGCTATGGGAATCTCAGTTCGTTGTGTCAGCCCCATAACTCCCCGGCTGTAGGGATTTCACCAGAGTCTGTTAATGAGATACTCTCAGTTGCAGCCTTTTTTCTTCCTTTGTACACACAGATTCATCCTGTTTGGTTTTTGAAAGGACACTTGCTAAGTTAGGAAGGATATTGAGGCAGAAGCAGAATCTAAAGGCCTGAGAATGCTTCATGCTGGAAGTTCTTAATAAATGAGAGAAAGAGCAGCTAACCAGATTCCCTGTCACAGAGACTTTCTACAGGACTTGGTCCAAGCACTGAAGAGTCCCACTGACTCCAAGACTGTGATCAAATGTTCCTCTCCTCACTAGCTCCTGCTGGTGACTTTTATTACTTCAGTTGACTTTCATTATTTCTTTCTCCTACCTGGTCAGTGTCTCTTCTATCTAGTTTCATTTAAAGAAGCACATATTGAATTACATTTATTTTTGAAACTGACTTGGTTTATAGTCTCAGTAGACTAAAACAGTGGGTATTTATTTGTACATGTGTGAATGCCTGCATGCATGTGCAGTTAGGAGTCAGAAGTCAATCTCAGGTCTAGTTCCATAGAAAACCACCCATCTTATTGTGTTTTAAAGACAGTCTTTCTCACCAGCTATGAACTTAAATAATGTGGTTACTAGATACATAAGTCCATATGTCTGCCTGACTCTTACTCCCTCTACCACAGTCCTAGCAGTGAGATTACAAGCCTGAGCTACCCTACCCACCTTTCTTGCATGGGTTCTGGGATGGAATTTAGTTCCCCTTGATAGCAGTGCAAGCATTTTAAACAAGTAAACTACCACTCCAGCCCTAATTCAAACTTAAGAGTTTGACTCTTTGGTCCCCCCAGTTCTGCATGAGGAGGTTTCTTCAACCAAGATATGATTAGCTTTCAAACATGTAGTCAAATGTGTACTTTGCAGTAATGATAGGTTCTGTATTGTATTTTATTTTAACAAGAGGTAGTAATATAAGACATACTCCTTTTTCCCAGTGCCGACATGAGGCCCCAGAGCTCAGATTCCCATCTGCCTATGTGATCCCAAAACTAAACAACTGATATGCTGCCAACGTTTTCCCTTGTCAGTAGCTTCATAAAATGAGGCACTAAACAATTACCCCAAATCTCCCATATCTCTTTATAAAATAAGCTTCATATTAGATGATTTCACCCAACTGCCAAGTAATATAAGTGTACTGCATGTAGTTGATGAAGCTAGCTGTAATTGTCAGTAGTTTGGGTTTAGGGTATAACATGAATTTTAAGTTACTATCACTATATATGAGTTCCTTTCTGTGAATTTAGTGCTTACAGAAGCCAAAATAAGGTGCCAAGTACCCTGGGGCTGGAGTTGGCAGTGATTGTGAGCCATCTAACATGAGGGCTGGGAACTGAATTTGGGTCTTCTAAAAAACATAAATAAATAAATAAATAAATAAATAAATACTAAACAACAACAAAAACATAAAAAGCAACAAATGCTGTCAACCACTGATCAATCTCTTCTACTCCTAAGATATATATTTTGCTTACAATATTCTCAATTACCAAGAGGTTTTGGCATAGGTAACTCCACCATTAAGTACATTTGAATCTATATGAAGTCTTGTTGGCTACACTGAGCAAGGGTTTTGTTTCACAGAGGCATGTTGGTAGGAAGATATTTTATAATTGATTTTACCTTATGGATGGCTTATCTCCCTGAGCAGCTGAAAGCTTTCTGCAAGTTCATCTTTGTACAAAGTCTGCTACGCAATATTTAGATATCAGTGGCTGTGTTTATAGAATATCTTTAAATGAGTATGACACTTTAGAGATTTTAACTATAGCCAAGATCTCAGCATAACTTTGATCTAAAGCTTACAGACCCAGGGAGATACTGAATGTGCATGAAGCATTTCTAGGATTGACGTTAGGTGTGCTTACACATGGAAATCTGATAGAGCTTCCAACAATAATGTATGTGTTATTTCTTCAGGCATGTAGACACACAGGCTAACACATACCTATAGCAGGTAGTACAGACTGCTAGTAATGACCGTTGTCATCATTTCACATATGATATAATATTAAAATAATTTCCTTGTTCCAATTGTAGTTCTGATGCAGTCTTTTTGAGTCATTCATAACAGAAAAAAATAAAAACTCTTTTGCATAGTTTCATCCCTACTGGCTCAACTTCAAAGTGCCACATGGTGCATTGCACCACTACCAGAAGATAAACATCTTCGTCAGGGATACCCAACAGCGAAACTCCCATGCTACAATAATGACTGACCTGGAACAGCATATCTACCAATGTAATAGTGGCATGAACATCACAGACATATCCAACCATTTTCTTATTTGATTTAAATGCTACATCAAAGACAAAACCTATATCTAATGCCATTGTCACACATACAGTCCATGGCTAGAGAGATCATAAGCCCAGGAGGAAAATATGCTATTATATTGCAGCTAAGGGGACACTGTGATAAACCAAATCCTAATTACTTATTGTAGATTTCATCTTTCAACCTTCAACTGAGAAGCTTCTATTTGTAACAGATTTGGATTAACACAGAGGTCCTTATTGGCCCAGGCATAGAGAAGTATAGAGAAGAAAAGACTGCAGAACGTTCAGCCCTAAAAGGGTCACTTACATTACATACCCATATTCTGAAACTTGTGGATTATTTCAGAAGAAGGAGCAGAAAGAGTGTACTAGCCAGACCCAGTGGATCACAACAAGGAAAGAGTATCTCCTCAACAACTCACAGTGCTTGCAACAGTATACACAGGAACTGTTCAAGCCCATGTCAGACAAAATCTTATCACAGAGGTGGGGATTGCATACGAACTTTCACTCCTGGCTGAGGCACTGTGAGAAATTGTTCGATGCTGGGAGCAGGAAAGGCAATTCTCTAAGATTGTAGTTTTGATAAGTCAATCATGTTCCAGTGGAATACTACACATCCAATAATATTTGGGCAGCACAAACTGATCTTCAAGAGTTTGATTTTTGTTTTGTTTCGCTTTATTAAGGACATAAGGTTGGGTGGATCTTGGAAGGGTTAAAGAAGGGGTGAATATGATCAAAATACATTGTATGAAATGCTCAAAAAAAAAAAAAAAGAAAGAAAGAAAACCTACTAATGGTATAGTAAGAAGCCAGAGATATAGTACAGCAGGTAAGATGCTGCTCCCAATACTAAAGATAGGAGTTCAATCCCACACAGTGAAACTTCTCTAAATTGTTCTCCGACATCTACACATGAAGTATGGTTCTCATGCATACACACACACACACACACACACACACACACACA
>JADRCD010128270.1:2134-16681 GCA_019843815.1 Montemys delectorum | reverse complement strand
TGTGTGTGTGTGTGTGTGTGTGTGTGTGTGTGTGTCTGTGTGTGTGTGTGTGTGCTGTTTGTGCTGTGTGTATGTTGTGTGTGTAGTATGTGTGCTGTATGTAGTAAGTGTATGCTGTGTATGTGCTGTGTGTGTGCTGTGTGTGTGCTTTGTGCTGTGTGTATGTGGCATGTTTGCGTGTGTAGTGTGTGCCCTGTGTATACCTGTGTTTGTATGCTGTGTGTGTAGTATGTGTGTGTTGGGTGGGGCTGTGTGTATATTGTGTGTGTACTGTGTGTGTGCCGTGTATGTGTGCTGTTATGTGTGTGTGTGACAGAGAGAATGAAAGAGAGAGAGGAGGGGGGAGCCATCTCTCCAGCTCTGGAAACATTTTTGATCAGATAGTGAGTAGAGAGCAGGGATTTGGCTGAGCATCTCACACTGTGTAAAGCATCCCTTTTGCAGCATCTCTGGCTCCAAGTGTGGACAATGTTACCACTGGGTCCTGCACTGTACTGAAGGAATAAAATGAAAAGGAATAACTAAAGCATGGGACCTGTAGGTAGGAGATAGGTAGGAGAATTATAAGCCTCATGACAACGTAAGCCTCCACACAGGCCTAAGAATAAGCAAACAAGATGTTAGCTGTCATAAGAGCTGGCAGGTCAGGAAGACGTAAAAATTCAGGAAGACCTCCTTCCTATAAAAACCCCTAACCCCTGAGCCTCGGAGTGAATCCCTCTGTCTCCTGTGTGAGATATGGGTCCACCTGGAGCTTCGATATTAAACTACCTCGTGTGTTTACATCAAGATGGTCTCTCGTGTTTCCTTGGGTACACGTTCTCCTGGGACTTGAGTGAGGGTCTCCCTACGGGGGTCTTTCATTTGGGGGCTTGTCTGGGATCATGTGACACCCAGGAACCCCAAAGACCATTTGGAGGTATGTCTGTGTGAGTGTGTGAGTGTGTGTCATGCTTGAAGTTTGGCGCCGCTAAGTTGTGTTTTGGTTTCAGTTTATGGGCCCGGCAGCTGTAGAGATAAAAGCTGCAACTCTGGATGCAGATCCCGGAGTGTCAGGAACCCTAGATGCAGATCCCGGGGTGTCAGGAACCCTAGATGCATATCCTGGAGTAATAAGGACTCTGGATGCAGATCCCGGTGCCCTGTCTGTCTCGCTGTGATTTGGCTTTGATTTTGCTGTTTGGGGTGCTGGTGGCAGAGGCACCCTTCCTTGTCTGTCTGTACTTGGCCCCTGATGTGTACAGGGGAATCAGTTCTTCTCAGCGGTGAAGTGACAGGCACAGCCGAGCAACTCTGTGATTTGTCTTTGATTATCTGTGTACCTGATGTTTATTACTGGGCCCAGTTGTCTTTCTCTGTGTTCATGGACCTGGCAAGGTCGAGCTGTCTGTGTGGTAATTGTTTTATTCTGTGTTTCTTGGTATCGGTCCCCTATATTGTTGTCTGGGAGGATTTAGTTCCGTCCTCCTTCGTGGGTTTGTCCTTTCGTTTCGCGTCCCTTTTAGATCCAGACCTGTTGAATTTGTGCTGTGAGAACTGAGACGAAAAAGTTACCCTCCTATTCTCCTACTCTGCTCCCAGGGAGGGGCAGCTGCTGCCCTAGAGCCCACAGCACCTCGGCTCCTCCCGTGCAGCCTTCCCAGGGGCCAAGGTCGAGTGCAGCCGGAGAGCGAGGCCATCAACTACAGAATAAGTGGGCAGAGACCTCTGAACAACCAAGTAGGTTTTTACTAAATAGATTAATTGGGTTGAAATATTGTCTTTATTATCTGGTTCAAAAAAGTTATTGAATTGACATCTTATAAATTGTGGTTTTGTTACTGTGTAAATACAATTGGATATTGCAGCCTTGGGAGTTATGCTTTGTTTACCATGTGGTGAGAGCTGTTTAAATTTATGATTGTTGTACTGTGTTTCATGTTGAAGAAAAAAATGGTTAAAACTTTGATCTAGTTTAACTTGTTTGAAGGCAGTCTTAATTTACACAGCAGAACTGATAAGCCACTGTGCTGTGTCTAGAAGTTAAGCACATCTAAAGAAAGCCCTGATAGAGGCTGAGTGTCTGCATGAGCTGCTCTTAAAGGGGACAGCAGCTTTCTGCTTGTAATCTTGGTAACAGAAAATTAGCTTAAAATTGGTAACTCAGGGTTAGAGTCATTCTAAGTAACAACAAGTGGCATGAGCCAACCCAGGAAAACAGGACTTTATGATATTTTATGTAATTCTTACCCCTTATAAGTCTAGTGAGGCCAATGGTGACACCTGAGCCAGAGATAAGTTTTTAAAGCAATGTCTCTTTGATGATGTATTCAAAATTGCACTGTGATGCATTCATATGTAAGAATTGGCAGCTAAACTTTGTAACATGACAATAATGTACTTGCTACTGATTTTAGAAAAAGAATGAAACGTTTAAAACTAGGTTTTGTTTGTCAAAGTGATGAGCAGTTTAGAGACACATGAAGAAGGGGTTAAAGAAACCTGGAACAGCTGTGGCTGTTGCTGGGAGGAGGCTGTTTTACATGTGCTGTTACTGAGCCAGTGAGAGATGCCTTCCCTGCTGGTCCCTGGTCAAATGCACCCGCCCAATGGTGCACCCTTAGTATTAGTTAAATAAGGAATTTTATCTTTTCCTTTACAGCAGTTTAGAGATTTTCTTATTTGGAGACTTTGAGGCATTGAGAACCCAAATATCACCCAGATAGATTTCTTTGTATTTATGATTAAAAGTTTCGTTTCTGTGTTTGGAGCAAGATGATTAAAGTATTTACACCTTCCAGAAAACTAGATTCCAGAGAATCAAACAGAAATATATCTTAATGATACTGAGAAGTCTGTCTTGACGTTCATATATTACAGAAATATACAGCCTTGGTGGATTTCTTCGTCCTGACATGCTAAACTTGGCTGCTTGAATTCCTGGTGTCCTGAACTTCAGTCTGATCCAGTCAAGAAACAGATGTCAGAAGACTAATAAATTTTGCTTTTCCTTCCCCACCTTATCTCAACGCCCTTGTTCAGCTGGAAGAAGCTATGACTGAGCCGTAGACCCAGTTCCCTGGGCTTTGGGGCTACAGAGGGTTGTTGATGGGTTGTGTTTCTGGAAAATGTAATATGGTCATATTTGAAATAGGGAAAAATAGCCAGATTTAATTGTATAGCTATAATCTCATTAAATAGAGAATCTTATAATTGTTGCTAAGTTAAAATCACATGTTCCTATTTGGTGCAGAATTTATTTTGATACAAAATCAAAGTTATCTTTGGTATAAATTTCTTCTATCATAACTTAGAGAAAAGGACCTTCTGATAATATTTACCCTTACTGAAAATGAGTTAATTGGTATATAGACAATTTAAACTGAAAGTGTTGTGTGACTAGAATTTGGTCAGGTATTTAAATATTTCTTCAGATACACAGCTTATTCTCAGAAAGTTTGCTTAATGTTTATACTATTAAGTTCTGAATTTTGTATCCTATATTTGTAGTGGTAATTGGTAAAAGTTAGGGCTTGGGTTATAAACCATTTACATCTTAAATTGGTATGCAAGGAATAAGTAAGAACTTTTAAGTTGAGAATTTGTTGTTGCAATAGTGTTCTTATTGACTGAAAGGTGTAGCTAATACAGTTCTGTTGTGCATACTTCAAGACAAAAGATTAAGGTTTCTATATTAACTTAAAAATTCTGGTTTCAGTAAGAGTTGTCTGTAGGCTTATAAGTAATTCTTCTATTTTCCCTAATAGACAGGGCTTAGACCCAGTCCTTCTGTTACTGTTATTATAGACAGATCTGAGATGTCTAGACTTGTGAGTTTAGGGCCAAGCTAACAAATTCATGGCTCTGAGTTTGAGTTTATTGTTAGGGTAACTTCAAGATTTCAATTAAAAATAACTGAAAGTAGTTAACAGACAATAGTCCAGATTATTATATATAGATAGTTGGTTTTCAAAAACATCAGAAATCCACAGAATATGGCATTTGATATTATTTATTCATCTGACTAGAGACTCGTCTGTGACTGACAGTACCTCTTTCTCAGACTCAATGAAGAGATTGAGTATCATCGGAGCTGCTCCAGCTGTAGTGAGACAGCCACTAGGCAAAAGTTGCCTCTTCATCTGCAGACAATACTTTCTACAAAGGACACACAGGCCTAGGACAAGCTTATATCTGCAGAGACAGAGTAGGCTAGTTCTTAGCTATTTTTTAATGTTCCTGTTGTCAGACATTCACGGGCCAGAAGATCGAAGACTGATACTCCAACTTTTTGAAGTAAGGACTGTCCAGGTGTTCAGCAGTCTCTATTAATTAGTAACATTTTTGGAAGCTGTCTTAAGCTTCCCACATATTCTCTATTATTCAGTCATTCCTGGATTTCTGGTGGAGTTGAAAGACTACGAAAGTTAGAGGATATGCAGGATAAGTTATTAGGAAAACTAGTGTAGGTAGATGAGAAAGTGTTTTTATGAATAGAAAAAGAAATAAGAAAGTTGCAAAAAGACATAAAAGAAATAAGACAGAAAAGAAGAAAAGCTAGGAAGCTTGAGAGCTAGTAAGGTAGTGACTGGCAATAAAAGAGAGTTAGGAGTTCCCCTGAGAATTATGTTGGGAGAGTGCAGGGGCAGCTACAAGAGTATCTGCTATGGCATTGCAGCATAAGGCTTATGGAGAGTTGAGAGCTGCCATTGATTTAAATATAGAAGAATGTTGCTTTTATGTAAACCATTCAGGAGTCATTAGAGATTCCATGAGAGAGACTAGATCAAAGACAGAGGGACAGAAGAGCATAACAAAACTGGTTCGAGTCTTGGTTTTCTAAATCACTATGGATGACTACTTTGTTTTCCGCACTAGCTGGACCATTGCTTATTATATGCCTAGCCTTGGTTTTTAGTCCCTGCTTAATAAGAAAAAGAAATTGCTTTTGTTAAAAATAGGATAAATGCAGTGCAGCTTATGGTTCACTAAGTCTCCCTGGTTAACCTCTCTCCTATCTGCCATTGTAGGCCCACTTATAATTCTGTTACTTATCTTAACCTTCGGCCCCTGTATTTTTAATAGACTCATAGCTTTCATCAAAGAGAGAATTGGGGCTATACAACTTATGGTACTCCGTCATCAATACCATACTTTACCTATGGAGGAATTAGAAATGCCTATATAGTTCTAAGATTAGAACTAGGCAAAAGACAAAAAGGGAGGAATGAAGGAATAAAATGAAAAGGAATAACTAAAGCATGGGACCTGTGTTGGATAGGTAGGAGAATTATAAACCTCATAACAACGTAAGCCTCCACATAGGCCTAAGAATAAGCAACAAGATGTTAGCTATCATAAGAGGTGGCAGGTCAGGAAGACATAAAAATTCAGGAAGACATAAAAATCATAGATATGGAGGAGGAACAAGTCTGGGCCTGCAAGACATGTCCTTGGGCAGGCTCTGAATAATGGGCCATCTGGTCCTCTTAGATATGGTCCGAGGCCAGCAGAAAAAACTGCTGACTCGGGACTATACCACCCACTGCTTCTGGGAATTACTCGCCCTGGACCACTCTTCCCGCCTCATACCACATTAGTTTTTAAAAGTAGCCAATTATGTATTGCTATGCTAATTCCTTTGTTCCCCTAGACCTCCTTCCTATAAAAACCCCTAACCCCTGAGCCTCGGGGTGAATCCCTCTGTCTCCTGTGTGAGATATGGGTCCACCCAGAGCTCCGATATTAAACTTCCTCGTGTGTTTACATCAAGATGGTCTCTCGTGTTTCCTTGGGTGCACGTTCTCCTGGGACTTGAGTGAGGGTCTCCCTACGGAGGTCTTTCAGTATGTGGTGGCCTTCTGCTCGCTCACATCCTCAAAGTTTGCAGAGTTGAACACATTTAGAAACACTACACGAGTGTTGGGACGGAAAAGGCGGTGTGGAGGCTTCCAAGTCTAAACATCCTCAGCCGCCTCAGGATGCATGCTCTGTGCTCCCTGACTGGACGTGAAGTCTGCTGTGGAGAAGAAGGGGTCTGCAGGTGAGGGAGGAGAGGAGGAGGCCAACGGGATCAATGTGATCAAAATACATTATGTAAGTATGAAAAGTCATAACGACATGGAATATTATGTATAATTGATTACTTAAACTTAGGCTGAACAGCATGGGGAGGGGCCCAATATCTGCTACAGTATCCACAAAATGAACAAGAGATGGTGTGGAGGATCTGCCTGTGTGTTTGTAAAGTCTGGAGATGGCTCTGCTCAAATCCTGCTGCCACTAGGTATGTGGACGAGAGCAAATCCTGTTCCCAGAGTCAGCAGCCACCACGCCTAAGCGCTGGCTCTGAATTGCTGTTCGGAAGAAAAATGCAAATGAGACTGTCTAATTGCAAATTGCTCCAGCCCACTTTGATGCCTGTGGTGCTGAAGCCAAAGCTTTCCCAAGCAGATCAGCGCTGGCTCCTCCGTTCAGAAGCTCAGCTGCCTCCTTGGCAGGGAACCAGGGCCGCTGCAGATTCACAGCGGCTTGCCCACTCTGGGGACATCCAGACATGTGGCTCTGGCTAGTCTTCTCATTAAAGATACAGCTGGGAGCAGGCGTCCTCCACATCTGTTAAGGGTGTGGACTTGGGACCTTGGCCACCCTTGCCGTCCATTCAGAGGAGTCATCATTGAAGCAAACCCAGTCAAACATACAAAAGGATGCTTCCATTTGTGGCTAAAAAGCACGCCTAGCCATGCTCCGGGTTAGGAGTTCCCAAGCTTCAATGCCTTCATCTATGAAATGGGAGCACAGCTCAGTGTCTAGGTCAGGGTCACTTGCCAGAGGAACCATAGCTTATCATAGAGTGGATTCTTGGGAAATGCTACATCTCTGAGCGATTTTATATCCACCTAAGGTTGGAATCTTAGGATAAGTTACAGAAAAGCAAACCATACGCTGGTCAGTGTTGGCACACGCCTTTAATCCCAACACTTGGGAGGCAGAGGCAGGCGGATTTCTGAGTTTGAGGCCAGCCTGGTCTACAGAGTGAGTTCCAGGACAGCCAGGGCTACACAGAGAAACCCTGTCTTGAAAAACCAAACAAGAAAGAAAAAAAAAAAAAAAAAAAAAAAAGCAAGCCACACTCAAACAAGCTTTAATCTTTTTCTTTTAACATTTTAAAATTATATTTTATCGATATATGTTATTGCATGTGTGAGCACATGTACCACAGCATACACATGGAGGTCAGGTGGCAAATGCAGGCGTTGGGTCCCTCCTTCTGCCCCTCCGGTCCTGGGGATTGAACTCAGCTCTTCACACTTGCTGACCCGTACCTTTACCTGCTGAGTCATCTCACAGGCCCCAAGTTGTTTATTTTATTTTTTTATTGATAAGTTCTTCATTTACTTTATATCCTGATGGAAGCTTCCCCTCTCTTCTCTCCTTTCAGTCCCTCCCTCCCCCATCTACCCCTCCTCCCCTTCTCTTCAGAAAAGGTCAGATCTCCCTTGGATGTCAGTTAGCCAGGGCATATCAAATTGCAGAAAGAGTAGGTTCATCTTCATCTACTGAGGCAAGGTGAGATAGCCCAGTAAGAGGAAAGAGTCCCAAAGGCAGGCAGTGCAGTCAGGGACAGTCCTGCCCCTGCCCCTGCTTTAGGAGTCCCACAAGAAGACCCAGCTGCACAGCTGCTCCACGAGTGCAGAGGGCCCAGGTGCATCCCGTGCATGCTCTCTGGTGGGCAGACCAGTCTCTGTGAGCCTCGATTGTGCCCAGGATAGTTGATTCTGTAGGTTTTCTTGTGGAGTCCTTGACCCCTCTGGCTCCTATCATCCTTCCTCCCCCAGATTCCTCAAGCTCTCAGCATCTGTTTCCATCAGTTGATGATGAAACCTCTCTGATGGCAGTTATGCTAGGCTGCTGTCTGCAAGTAGAGCACAATGTCATTAATATGTCCGGGTGGGCTCCCTCTCGTGGCATGGGTCTCAAGCTGCACCAGTCATTGGTTGCCTTTCCTTCAAATCCTGCACCATCTTTACCCCTGCACATCTTATAGGCAGGGTGAATTGTGGGTTGAAGGTTTTGTGGCTGGGTTTGTGTCCCCGTCCCTCCATTGGAAGTCTTCAGGCCCCGAGTTTTAATATTAAATAGACTGGTCATCTTAAATTCCTCATTTTGGGGTCCAATTTGCTATTGAATTTCCTGGGTCTTCTTTTGGATTGGCTTGAAATGTTATCCATGCAAGCATATGATTTAAAGGACATTTTAGATCTCTCTGTCTCTTTCTTCTGCCTCCCCCCATCTTAAAGATATCTAAGCAGCCTCAAAGAAACACTGCTTCTCTTTATTCAGAGAGAGGACAGGAATCCTGGGTGCCTTGGCCAGCAGCCTCCTCAGCCCATGCCACACTGGTCCCCAAGCCAGATTCTAAGAGACAGTCGATCTAAGACGTGTGTGTCTGACCAGGTTAGGGTGTGAGTGACAGGGAAGGGCCTGTGGTGTATAGAAAGAGTATTTTAATTAGGATCTAATGTGATCATAATTTTAAAAATATCTGAATATTATTAGCACATAGGTGCCATTTCAGCTTGAGTATTAAATGTCCTCCACTGGCTTATGTCTTAAATCTTTAGTTCATAATTGGTAGTGTTATTTGGGAAAGTTCTAGAAGATTTAGGGGGTGGGAACACTATCATTCGTCTATCTGTTTATCTATTAATCTATCACGTACCTATCTATCATTTACCTATTTTTCATCTATCTACTATCTATCTACCAATTATCTATCATCTAGCTATTATGTATCTATATCTAGCTATTATCTATCATTAACTATCATCTATCTATTATCTATCTACCAAGTATCTATCTATCACCTATTATGTATCTATTATATATCTACATCTACCTATTATCTATCATCTATCTATCACCTATCTGTCTCTCTATCTCTCCAGGGGAAAGTAGCTGTTTTATTCTCTTAGAAATCTTGAGAGAAAGAGATGCCTCCATGTCCTAAATAGCAGCTGAAGGCTTGGCAACTTAGGGTCACTATTGCTGTGCTGAGATACCATGACCAAAAGCAAGCTGGGGAGGAAGGGGTTCCTTCAGCTTAGACTTCCACGATACTGTTTACATCATCAAAGGAAGTCAGGACAGGAAGTGAAACAGAGCAAGAACCTGGAAGCAGGAGCTGATACAGAGACCATGGAAGGATGCTGCTTGCTGGCTTGCTCATCCTGGCTTTCTCAGCCTACTTCCTTATAAAATCCAGGACCACTGCCCTACCCACAATGGGCTGGGCTCTCTCATGTCAATCACTGGTTAAGAAAACATCCTCCAGGCTTGCCTACAGCCTGATCTGATTGAGGCATTTTCTCATTTGAGGCTCCCTCCTCTCCAGTGACTTTAGCTTCTGTCAAACTGACATAAAACTAGCCAGCTCAACATTTGAAGGTTTTTCTGTTCTCCATCCTGTCTGCCTTGTCTTGCCTTGTAGGTTGGTTTTGCAGTCGAAGTTTATCTGGAAGTTTCTTGAGGAGGTGGGCAGCTGGCAGTGCAACAATATTTAAAAGATGATGAACTGGACCTTGTGGTTATGAAGTTGGGCAGTCTGTTCAAAGGGACTCCTTGTCTTGTGGTTATGAAGTTGGGCAGTCTGTTCAAAGGGACTCCTTGTCTTCAGTGTGTGTCTCTGGCAGCTGTGGGAAATAAAAGTTTTCAAGGGAAACATAATTCCTGATTTAAATCAGTTGCTTCCCCCTCCCCTGAGACCTTCTCTGCTTTACTATGCCATAGGCCAGAAGGACTCCATCTCACATCGAGCGGCATTCAGCATTTGCTGTTCAGGTCACATAGGAGCCTTCAGAAAAACAACCATGCTTCTTCCTACGGCTGAAGAGTGTCTGCTGAGACCATCAGGGTCCCTGTGCAGGTGGCAGCTGCTGCATGACTTTGGGGCAGACGTTGGTCTTTACATCTCCTGAAAAAGTCTTGCAGTGGACCCCAGTCCTAGAGGGTTCTGCTTCCAGGATGCCCTGAAAAGTGCATGGGATCACATGACCATGGACTGCGCTCTCAGGGGCCCGGAGCTAAAATAAATAAATATTTTCTCCTTTAAATTACTCTCTAGGTACTTTTGGTCATGGTGATCATGTATATTTTCTCCCAATTACAAAAGTATAATTTGTACACCAAAAGCTTGCAGGGAGGCACAAGGCGAGTTCAAGTTTAGAGCCACAATGCAGAGTGAACCGTATAGAACTTTTCTCTCTCCACGTTTACTTCCCATTCTTTCTGCAGACAGTTCTGAGTGACTTCATCTTGCTAAGGAAGAGGAAGTGACTCTGCAGGTTCTGTCTCCCCTTGGCTGTCTTTTTACATGCTACTCCTTCCTGTGGGGTTTGTCGTGTAATGGGGGTAGCATGGCTTTGAGGAAAGCCTCATACCAGTCTTACAGATTCATCACGGGATTCACAGCACATTAATATGAGGAACTTGGTACCGAACTTCACACTTGGCGGGCACTCAATCAGCAGGAGCTATTGTTGGTTTTTAATGATTCTTTTAACATTCGGTCTTGTTAGCAATTACAGATAATTCTACTCCTGCCTCAGCGTTTGCTCCAAGCTTATTTTTAAGCACTGACTTTGGGCTGGTTAATTTTTTTGTCAACTTGACACAAGCCAGGATCATCTGGAAAGAGCAAATGTCAACTGAAAATCCTTCCCCATCAGATTGCTTGCAGGCAAATCTGTGGGACATTTGCTTGCTTGCTTGCTTGCTTGCTTGCTTGATTGATTGATATAGGAGGGCCCAGCCCGCTCTGTGACTGTGGGGTACCATCCCTGGACAGGTGGTCCTGAGTTGTAAAAAAAGCCGAACTGAGCAAGCCAGCAAACAGCACTTCTCCATGGCCTCTGCTTCAGCTCCTGCCTCCAGGTTCCTGCCTTGGCTTCCCCCGGTAATGACTGTACCCACAAACAAACCTTCTTGTCTCTGAGTTCCTCTTGGTCATGGTGTCTTATCACCTCGACAGAGAAACAAACTGGAATGATATCCATCCTTGCCCTTCCTGAAGTGGGCTGTTTCCTCTGTGCCATCTCTGAGGTCCTCCCAAAATGGCTTTCTTATCATTTTCAGAGATTTTCAGCATTTTGCTGTCATGGCTCCTGCTGAGTAGAGCCTTCAACCTTGTCTTCAACAACTGTGTAGTGGGAAGGTGGACACAGAGTTTACACCTCACTCCTTTAGGGTGGGCAAGTCATCCAGTCCAGCGATCCAGGATGACCCCTGGAAAGCAACACACCATTGATTATTTCCCACTAGTTTCAATAGTACACAAGGTTAACAATCTGAGTCCGTTAGCTTTCAGGAACTTCCCCAATAGGGCAGAGAGCGTCACAGATGTGTCTACAGACAGATCCCTTTGTCCCAAAGTAACAATTCCAAGAAGAGACAGCTGAGACCCATTAGCAGCCAGCACTCACAGGAGTTTGGAGCTAGATCCACTCATGCCCTGGAGGAAAACTGGGATGCATAAGCATTCCCCTACACTGGGGCATCAAACACCCTCACACCCAAGGGCCGCTCCTCCCACTGATGCCAACAAGGCCATCGTCTGCCACATATGCAGCTGGAGCCACGGGTCCCCCCATGTGTAGTACTCTTTGGTTGGTGGTCCAGTCTCTGGGAGCTCGGGGGGGTGTCTGCCTGGTTGATACTGTTGCTCCGCCCATGGGGCTGCAAACCCCCTCAGCTCCTTCAGTCCCTTCACCAGCTCCTCCATCAGGGACCCCAAGGTCAGTCCAATGGTTGGCTGCCAGCATCCACCTCTGTATTTGTCAGGCTCTGGCAGAGCCTCTCAGGAGACAGCTATATCAGGCTCCTATCAGCAAACACTTCCTGGGATCCACAGTAGCGTCTGGGTTTGATGACTATATATGGAGAAGGATCCTCAGGTGGGGCAGTCTCTGGATGGCCTTTCCTTCAGTCTCTGCTCCACATTTTGTCTCCATATTTCCTCCTGTGAGTATTTTGTTCCCCTTTCTAAGAAGCACTGAAGCATCCACAATTTGGTCTTCCTTCTTCTTGGGCTTCATATGGTCTGTGAATTGAATCTTGGGAATTCTGAACTTTTGGGCTAGTATCCACTTACCAGTTGTAGTGGCTATTCCTGGTTGTCAACTTGACTACATCTGAAATGAATTACAATCCAGAATTAGAAGGCTCACCTGTGGCCCTAATCCAGAGGCTGAGAGATACAAGTTTCTGACCTGAATCTTGGCATAGAGACCTTGAGGAATAGTGGCTACGAATCCCATAGGATTAACATAGAAAGTTCTATGAGTTCAAGGTCATCTGGGGTTAAAGGTGTGGTGGCACACACCTTTAACCTGGGCCACACTTTTTGCTGGAGACCTATATAAGGACATTGGAAGAAGGAAGGCTCTCTCTGCTTCGCCTGCTTGCCTTGTGGGACTGAGAAATTGCTGGATCCTTGGACTTCCATTCACAGCTGCTGCCTCGACTGTTGTTGGGAGTTGATTGTTGGGAGTTGGACTACAAACTGTAAGTCATCAATAAATCCCTTTACTACATAGAGACTAAGTTCTGTGACTCTAGAGAACCCTAACTAAGACACCAGTGAATACAGACCATGTGTGTTCTTTTGTGACTGAATTACTTAACTCAGGATGATTTTCAAGTTCCATCCATTTGCCTGAGAATTTCAATGACATCATTCTTTTTAATACCAGCTGCTCTTCTAAAGAACCTGGGTTCAGGTCCCAGCACCCGCATAGCAGCTCGTAACTGACTGTAATTCCAGAGGCTCTTCTGACCTCTGCAGGCACCTGGCACACGTGTGATGTACAGACATACACGCAGGCAAAACATTCATACACATAAAAATAAGATAAGCATTATTCTAAAGAGAAATAATTTTTTTCTGATTTTGCAGTGAACCCGAACTTCAAAGGCATTGTCCTGAGTAAAGAACTCAAACTAGAAGGGAGACATTCAGAGCCAGAAAGATGGGTTGGCAGCCAACACTGAGTTTGATCCCTGAGGTCCACCCGATAGAAAGAGAGCAGATTCTCACGATCTGTCCTCTGACTCTCCACATGTGCACCATGGCACATGCACCAAGACACAAGCACACACGCATGCACACTAAAAACTTGAAGCCCTTCTTTTAAAGTGTGCATTTATATGAAATCTGAGTAAATGCAAACTGCTGTCTGAGTAGATTGGGATAAAGAGATTTCCTAAGGAAGCTACTGGCTTTGAATTTGTGCTTCAGCCAGTAGTCCATCTCTGTATGCTTAGATTTTTAAAAAAAAAAAAAACCTACTTTTAATAAGGTTTCACAAACACTTTGACCCCCTTCTAGCCCACCATCCAAAGGTAGGGGAGAAGAGATGGTAAATAGGACAAGGGGATGTGGACTTGCTCAGGAGTAGTTCTTTGAGGCTATTCTCATCTCCATTGTCAGGACACCAGCAGTCCAGTTCAGTAGTGTCAGGGTACCAAACACAAATCAGCGGTGGTGACACAGTCCAGCAGAAACCGCCAGGCTCTGCTGAATTGGCCCAAGTCAGCTGGTGCAACCAGAACCGGAAGTTCTCTGTCCTGCGTCTCTCAATGAAGTGAAGATCAGCTAAGGCCAAGAGCTTTGTGGACTAGAGCTGCACAAAGCGTTGCAGGTCTAGCTGTGCGAGCGTCCAGTCACTGTCCATTGCATCCTATGTGCTCTCTCTCCAAACATCACATGTCCTCCCCCGGGGCTTGCCTCAGCAAAGCATCACGTGAGTCTGCATCACATGACGTATCCAGAAACTACACATCGCCTACTGTTTGTTTTATTTAAAGCAACACATTATATCCCCACAGCCTTATTTTCCTGCTAAGATATAGGTTCACTCACTCGGTTCTGACTCTATTGTTCTGTATCATTTCGGAATTTGTTGATGTTGAATGTGATCATGTGTAACACTAACTTTACGGCTGGGGATGAAACAGGCCTTCCTTGGTCAAGCAGGAAAGGATACTGTTATATACAAGCTTGGAAAGGAGAGACAGACAGGTTGTCTGTCTGTCTGTCTGTCTGTCTTTCATCTTTCTATCTGGCTAACTATCCCCATCTCTTGAGCTCTGCCATCCACAGTACACATAGCTTGGCTGGCAAGCTCAGACTAGCTCTGCTCCACAACTGCCACTGTTCTTGGTGGATGTCCTGGATCTCCAGTATCCTGGGGTCTCCACTGCCACAGAGGATACACCTTCACTGATGGCCTCTCCTGCTCTGTATTCAGAGACTCTGCTCCTGCCATTGTGCCAAGTCTCAGCTTCTCTCCATGGCTCCTTTGACTCTAGAGGTTTCATGTCATCAAAATCACCTGGGAGATTCTCACACTGCCAGGTTCTGCTGCCAGCATGAGATTTTGCCATGATGCCACCTCCACCTCCACCACCACCACCATCACCACCACCACCACCACCACCACCACCTCCACCTCTACCTCCACCTCCACCTCCACCTCCACCACCACCACCACCACCACCACCACCACCACC
>JADRCD010128266.1:0-13737 GCA_019843815.1 Montemys delectorum | reverse complement strand
ATCACATGAGGCAGAGTGACAGCAGGACCTTAGTGGGAGAGGGGAGGGGGAAAAGAAAAGAGGAACATGATCAAGTATTGAGGGCAAGGGGTGGAAACAGGACTGAAGCCCTGAGGGCCAGAGGAATGAATGGAAATATGCAACCTCTGAGGGTGGGGCGTGCTTAGAGGTGGAGGGGCCTTCTGGAAAGTACCAAAGATCTGGGAGGTGAGAGACTCTCAGGACTTGAAGGGAGGGACCTTAGATGAAATGGCCAACAGTGGGGAGAGGGAACTTGTAGAGTCAACCTCCAGTAGAAAGACAGGGCATTACATGGAGGGATGAGGTTGCCATCCCACAGTCAAAAACACTGACGCAGAACTGTTCCTCTCTAAAAGAACTGCAGGGATGAAAATGGAGAAAAGAATGAGTGAAAGGAGATACAGTGACTGGCCCAACTTGGGATCCGTCTCAAGGGGAAGCTCCAAGGCTTGACACTACTAATGATGCTATGATGTACTTACAGACAGGAGCCTAGCATGGCTGCCCTTTAAGAGGCTCAACAAGCAGCTGACTGAGACAGAAGCAGATACTTACATCCAACCAATGGTGTGAAGTTGAGGTCTCCTATGGTCGAATTAGGGAAAGGCTGGAAAAAGCTGTGGAGGGAGAAAACCAGCAGTCTCAACTAACCGGGACCCCTGAGATTTCTCAGACACTGAGCCACCAACCAGGCAGCATACAAGTCTGGTCGGCTAGTCTGAAGCCCTGGCACATATACAGCAGAGGACGGCCTAGTTTGGCCTCAGTGGGAGAAGATATGCTCAACTCGCTAGAGATTTGAGGCCTCAGGGAGTGGGGAGTCCTGGCAAGGGTCGGGGATATATCCTCTTGGAGACAGCAGGGAGGAAGAATAGGATGAGAAATTGTAGGAGGCTGGACAGGAATGGGGGTAATGAATGAACTGTAGAAAAATAAAAGTAATAAAATAGTAAAATAATATAATATAATAAAACATTAAGAAATGAAAAATATATGCAAGAATTTGGGCCCAATTCTCATCTCTGAAAATAAAATCAATAGAAAAATGAACACTTTTTGTTAGAATTTAACTATATAATTCATGTAGAATACACACACACATACGTACATACATACATACATACATACATACATACATGTATCCTTTTAAAAGTTACTTATATTATTTTGTTGGTATGAGTGTGTATATGCATATATGTATGCATATGTGCCACATGTGCATCAGATAACCTTGGAGGCCAGAAGAGGGCATTGAATCTCCTAGCAACTAGAGTTATACATATTTGTGAATAGCCATGTCTATTCTTAGAACTGAACCTATGTCCTCTACAAGTTATTATTAACCACTGAACAATTTCTACAGCACCCTATAATAATAATCTTATGTAATAATAACTCAGTTTTCATTATAATCTAAAACCTCATTAACATGGTTATATTGTTGAGGGTATCTGATATTTCTGGATGATTGTTCTGTCTTTATACCTATTCTTCTGTTCCAGCAGAAAAGCAACAATCACAGTTCTTTTAAAAGATTAAAAGAATGCAATGCATGTAATTAAACATTCACTAAATATATAAATGTATTGGTTTCACTAAATATGTTGATGAAAAACTAGTTAATTATAGGATATAACTCATAGAAAATTCAACATAATTTCATTCTTGGGGAGGAATTTCTCTGTATAGACTCAGCCATCCTAGAACTCACTCTGTAGATCAGGGTAGGCTTGAACTTAGAGATCCACCTGCTTCTGCCTCCTGGGTGCTGAGATTAAGGGTGTACACCACCACCACAATTTAAAATATTTTAATGTTGGTTCTATTTGCATCTTACAACCCTGTATATACAGTTTCGGCCAATAGCATTTTATGGAACATAATAAATGATACAGTAATCCTTCTAAGAATGTCTATCCACAACATATGCCAATTTTATTTAAAAATATTAACTTGTGAATCAAAGACTATGCTCAATTTGTACTAAGAACATGAATCCAAAGCAAACTTGAGGTTTAAGGAAGGATATTTTACCTCAGAGAATTTTTATAGCTGCTGTTAGATATAAAAAATTTAGAAAATATTTTATCAGATTATGTCTTGGTTATTTCTGCTGTAACTGATAATACCAGATATCCATTATACTCAACAGGAAGTCATATATTATACTTCATATACTAACATAATTATGTGAACGAGACAGAAAAATTCCATAGTGTTATGAAATTCCATGTTTATATTTAAGCCTGCCAATCTTTCTTAAATAGCACCTCAGGCCTTTGTTATTAAGGCCCCGTGGTAGTTTTTATAGAAAGTTACAGAAAGCTGTAAATGTGATAAACATTTGATTAACTGCATACATTTCACAATAAAATATTATAAACATCTGATTAAGTGTGTATGTTTCAGAATAGGTTTATCTACTGGGGAGACTTCGTAGACTGTCATTCTGCTAGCTTATTCTTGGAGTGCAGTCAGTGTGATGTAAACAGACATTGATGTCTCAAGGAGGTATTTGGGGCACAACTTGGGAAATTTAAGTACCATTCAGTTCAGCTAGTTCTTCTTGGGGATTTGGTTTGTGCTTATATAGGAATTTGCACATCTGCTATGGGCCATTGCCAACAGTTGGCTTTTGACTGGTCAATAAAGAGCCAGTGTCCAGTGGCTGGGCAGGTGGACAGAGGCGGGGCTTTGAGGGTTCCAGGAGAGAAAATGCAGGACAGGGAAAAGGAAGTGCCAGGGAAGAAGGAAGGAAGGAAGAGGATACAAAAATAGGAGAGCTGTGAAAGACAGAGAAGCTATCTTAAAGAATCAAAAGAAAAGCAGCCCCAGAGGCCACTCCCCTATTGGGTCTGGGGTAACAGAGATAAAGAATAGATTTAAAAAAAAATAACTCAAAGATATCGGAGGGGAGAGTGTGTTAGCCACGTGAAGGTATAGGAATGGCCCAGCCATTGAGCTAGCTTAGTACATATTAAAAGTAATGCTGCTTTCATTCTCAAATTCAGAGCTCTTGGGAGAGTGGAGAGATGCACATGCTCCCAATGGCTACATTGAGCAATTAAATATTTACCACAAGTTCCCACCTCAAATTCTGAGGGTAGTGGAGACTGAAAGAACAAGCCAGTCTGATAGGAGTGCAGGAGTGCGAGAATTGCAGACCCTGTCCTTTAGATTTTATTCTTAGGTTTACTAGGCTTATCATTGTAAAAATAGTTTAGAAAATAAAAAAGAAGATATCTTCTACTTATCATTAATTTGTATTAATTTTGATATAGGTGACACTAGGATGCAGATTACAAGAAAATAAAACAAAACAAACACATCTGAGCCATAACTTTGGAGTGACCATAAAATCCTTGATTCTCTTCTGTCTTAAACTTTTCTCAAGAGACCTTTCTGAGTTCTAGCTGGTGAGTACTAATTTCTTAGTAAAGCCTGAGGGAATTCTGCTGAACTAAAATATTGCTAAAAGCAACTTGACATTCTTTTCAGCACATTCCTTTCCAGAGAAGTGCTTCCACTTAGACATTAGCGAGTCTTCACTAGGCAGCGGTTGCTGGAAGATGGAAATCCCTGCACTCTCTTCACAGCAACTTTTATAGGTCCACTAGGCTGTATGTAGTCCTTTGTAGTGATTTGTGATTTCTTTCAAATGTGAAGTATTGCTTTTCAGTTGGCCAAGATACACAGAACCAAGTGTTAGGCTCAAGTTTAATTTAACATAGGCACTTGTTAATAATAATAAACACAAAACCAAGTAAGAGGGATATATCTGACCTTTAATTGCAAATGTATGTTTAATTGCTACCCTGGTGTCCTTGGGTTAATAACTATTTATGTTTTGTGTGAATGTAGACAATCCAGCCTTAAGATGCTGAACTGTTAATGCCAATGCAATTGTATGCATTTGTGAAGTATATGTTCATTAATTGGTAAGTATATTTTCTAAACACAACTATATTGATAACAAACCAAACCAAAGTAGCAGTATAGAAACAATTACAGAAAATAGCAATTCAAGTATGTCTTTATTATTTCATGATGATTAAATTCAAGATGATTAATCAATAAAATAAATAAGTTCACAAGATATATCATTATTGGAGTGAACACTCACTTTTCTCAACCAATGTAATTGCTTTATATACTCATAGATATTAACACACCAAATGAAAAGTAAAATTCAATACTATTTAAAATATAAAATTCATAAGATGCCAGTTTTTATTTTCATAAACAGTCATCTAACCAAATATGTTAATGTTACCAATTTGTTTAATGATTGGACAGTAAGTAAGAGTATGCAAATAGCAAATGTATTCAACATTCTCATTAGCATTTTAATTTTACCAATTTAATGGGAAACTATAAGATTGTTCAGAAAAATGCACACACTAATTATGATGAGGCCTATTAGACAGAAGTTGATATTTGCACTGATAGTCTTCCAGCAAAACTATCACATTTATGTGACACCTGCTGCCTTTAAAGAAAATGTTATCAACTAGTTATGACACCATTACAAGTATTTACTCAGATATTTTAAGAAAACAAAAACAAATATGTGATCATTATGCTATCTTATTGTATCAGGCATTGTTATGTATAATGACTCAATATTGTCAAATCCATCTTAAATCGGGTTATTGGCAAGTGTAATTTTCCATTGGCTAGCCACACAGACTTGCGATTGATAGTGACCGGCAGCTCACTGAATGATGACACCTCCAGCTATTTCGATGGGTGAGGGATCTCTTTTTTTCCTTAGTATCCTATAGAGAAATAAGAGAAGATGTTAAGACATCAATGTCAGCTCTTTATGAATGTGCATGCTTATATTTAGGGATAGCATCTTTGTTGAGGGATGGGGGTGATAAAGTCCCTGAGCATAAAGTTTCAAGAGTGGAATCTTCGGTCTTTCTAAGAACTATCATATATTTTACTATGGTTTCCTAATAGTCTTATTTAATGGACTATTTTCAAGTAAGTAAGTTTTCAACTACGTTTCTCAAAAACTTATTTTAAGATGATATTTTAATTTAGTATGACTATATAAAACACATGTGAAACTTCATATTGACTAAGGGTATGTATCCACATGGTTACACTGGCTGTTGGATAGATGTGACTGAAATCTGTTAGGAGAATTTTCTAATTCTAGATCATAGGTAAAGGAAGTTTTGTTGCTGATTTATGTTTTATTCTGTTATGTCAATGATGCCTTTGACTTTGGCATTTTTTAAAAAAAATTCTGGGTCCTCCTACATAACACAGTAAGTTTAAAATTATGAGGATAATAATTTTTACTTAATAGTATGAATAGTTTATCTTAAATTCATGCATTACAACCAAGTCTGTGACCCAGCAGTAGAGTTTTTGCCTAACATATAGGGGACTATTTAAGTTCAATCCCCAGTGCCACAAAAACCAAAGAACAAATCAGTAAATACATCGAGTAAATTCAAGATTTTGTGTATAATAATAATAACATTCTTTCTGTCATCAAGTGGGAAAAAAAAACATGCGTTTTTGCTAAAGCAAAAAAAAAAAAAAAGAGGTAAATTTATGTTGAATTCACGTGGAATTCCAACATATTGTCTTATGTGTGGTATCGTTTTGTATGTGAGGCCACTTGAGCCCATTTAGCCAATGCTAACTTCATATGATGTATGCGACTAAAAAGTAAAAGTCAAGAGCCATCTATGTATGGGATTTCCTGGGATAGAAAACTATGATTTTTCAAATCAGCTTACTTGTCATGGAATAATAAAGCAAGCAGAATAATTGAGAGGTGTTTCTGAATATTTTAAGCCATGTAAAGGACAGTCAATTAACTGTGAAATTCTCTCCTTAGATGTTAATTTTAACTTGGACTTCAAAAAATACATTGGGATCCATAGAATATATTTTTAGACAATGCTTAAGGTCTTAGAGAATTCCTTTTGTTTTGGTACTGGTTTTGGTAGATGTTAAATTAAATGTTTAGAAAATGTTAAACATTTAGAAGCATTGAAGCCAAGAAGTAGATATACTTTGTAAACCGTAGTTGCATTTATAAATAAGTGGATTTGAGTATCCTTAGGCAGAGCATCCATTCATCATCTCCTAGCCCCTTGTTGTAGCTGTTTACATCATCACTTTAGATTCTTGTTTTTTTGTTTTTGTTTTTTTATAATACCTGCCTTGTTGTCAAACCCTGTAATTAGATTACTTGCTTGCTTCAGGGGCAGCAATATATGTACACATACTGCACAGTTGACTGAGCAAACTTTCATTCTTAGTCAATTGTCAAAGAGAAACACATATAAAGATATATGCTACTCAAGTAAACACACATATGCATACATGTATAATGATCGGGCAAGTGAACTTTATATGAAGTTGTCCTTTTCAATTAAAAGTAAGCAGGTTATCTATTTTTCAATACTAAATAAATTAAAGTATTTTAAAATCCAGGGATTTAAAACTATAGAAATCAACCCATTTTGGCAATGAGCACAGCTAAGGTAAGGGAAAGGATTTGCAAAGAGTACAGACAGAAGCAGTCTTTGTATGGGTAGGCATGAGACCTCACTGAGTAAGTCTTTCAATAAATATTTATTAAAACTTGAACAAAACTTTTCAATGTATAAGAAGCTACAGTGATATATGTCCAGGTAAATGTAATTGAATTATACAATACATGACTTATGTGAGTTAATCAGTTTTCTAAATAAGTGAACTGGAAACAGCACAATTCAGTTTGCTGTAGGGAAATTCAGGCAATAGATTGATAAACATTATAATTGGAAGGAACCCATAATCCATATGTACCTGCAAATGCAACATAAAACAAATCCCCTGTGGTCACACTTTCCTTTACATAGAAGACTGAAATTCCATAGACTTATCCTACATAAAGCTAAATTTAACCTTCATTCCAAGTTCCTGATTTTGTCCACTCCCTCCCTTCTGAGTTGAATTCACCTACCTTAACTTGAGCATCACCAAGAAAAGAATTCCACAGGTAACCACCATGCACACAACAACATAGATTAGTTCTCCTGGGAAGAAGAGATTAGAAATTAGCTCGACATGTTACTGTGCATAAGTGGAAGCCCAGGGGGCTTCAACCCTATGTGAAGAACTGCAGGTAACTGAGAAATGTTCATCTTCAGGGAGGGGCACACTGATTGGCTATCCAATACCAAATGGCCAGTACTGAAAACGTACATATAAGTAATATACGGTCTGAGAATGTTATATTAGTAGTATCTGCACATATACTTAAATGTATGTAACAATTAATAAATAAAGTGGCTGTGAATTTGAAAGAGAGAAAGGAGAGGTATTTGGGAAGGTTTAGAGGGGAAAAAAGCTGAGATGATGTGACTATATTATGATTTCAAAACATAAAATAATTTTGTTAATTCACTGTATTTTTAGACACTAAACATTATTTTCATAGAGAGTTTTTAACTGACCATTAAAGAGAGAATTGAATCCAGTCAGAGTAATTTCTTTTGGATTCTTTCTTTCATATGAGAAAATGTCTTTGATATTAGGAGTTGAGTAATCTGAAAGAAAATAATAAAAGAATTGATATTGAAGTATTCAAAATTACACTTTGGCTTTATCAAATTGTTATAATTTGTTTCATATATTAAATCACAGCAATCCAGTTTATGCCACCGTTTTTATAAGTCCAATGATTTGTATGAGAGTTGGAATGTTAAAACTTTAAAACCTTGTCCCTGCCATGTTTGATCAACTCAATTATGGAAACCTTTTTCCTACAAACCATGATTAGAAAAAAAGATCTCGCTTTATGGGATAACTTACTGAGCCTTGCATGTGGGCAAGAGAGACAGAAGGCAGTAATTTGAAGCTTTGGGTTTGAACATTGAAGAAGATTCCTTCTCTACACAAGTGATTGTTTCAATGTGTTTTAAAGATACCACGTTTTTCTGGGAGTCACTGATAAATGGCTTCCTACAGAGGAAAGTCTCTAAACACGCTGGCGCTGGCGCCCTCTTCTGCTCAGATCTGGAACCTGGCTGTGTTCCTTCGACTGTTCTAGCTCCTCCACTCTCTGTTCTCCTCCTCACTTCACAATCTGAAGACATTCAGCTTTTGCTGTTGAGCCTTTACCATCCTGAAGGACTACTGATGGCTTCTCTGGGCACTTAGATCTTCTTGAGCATCTCTGAGGATATAGTAGTTCTAGATGCTACTTGCCTCATTACTCTGAAAGGCATGCTTCTTTGTGGCTAGGTCAAGCACTATATATATATACACATACATACATACATACATACAACTATATATATGTGTATATATATATATATATATATATATATATATATATGTGTGTGTGTGTGAGTGTATATATATATATTTTTCCTGTGGTGTGTATTATTTTCACTGGCTTTTCTCCTTTAAGAAGATAAAATCCTGATGATTAATTAATGGATATATTTCAGTACTACTCGTCCCTGCCTATCTTATTATAACTCTTCCTTCTTTTCTTCTTCCCTCCCTCTCCCTCCCTTCTTTCCTCCATTCTTTCTTTGTTTATCAAACACATGCCATTTATTTCTGGACTACTGGACATTTACTCAACTCTTTCTAGAGCAGACTTCTCTTTCAAGTACTCATTCATCGGGCATTTTCTTGGAGAAATCTTCCTGAGCCATTTTACTGAAGTGGCTCTATTGTCATCTATTTCAGAAACCTGACTTCAAAAGGCACAGTATTTTAGAAGACTTTTAGGAGGCAGCATTCTCATACTATTTCCCATGTAGCACTGGGTCTGTTTACCTTTACATACTAAGAAAGTATAAGGTGCCAGAAAAAAAAAATTGGTTCTAAGGTAACAAATCATGCGCAGTTATATGATACAAGTTTCTCTCTCTCTCTCCCTCTCTCCCTCTCTCCCTGTCCCTCTCCCTGTCTCTCTCTCTCTCTCTCTCTCTCTGTGTGTGTGTGTGTGTGTGTGTGTGTGTGTGTTCATGTAATATACTGAAACGCATTAGTTAAAATTGAAGTTCTCTCCCCCTGGCAACGGGCAAAGAGATGCCTTGCTGGTAGTCTTGGTCTTATATCAGTCAGGGGCAGAGCAGAATTTTGTTCATCCCAGCTTGATGCTTGGTTTGGTGGTCAAAGCTACTTTATGCGTAGGAATATCAAAAACCAAATCAAATCCAGGCAGTGTAGCATAGAAGGAGGAAGATAGATGGAGACCTGTGTTCTACCATGCCAACAGGTGCAGGTGGGAAAAGATGCCCACAGATCTGCCTTCTGCCTCATGGTGCGGGTGGGCCATAGACACACAGAGCCCCACCTACACCCATGTAGCACAGCATGGGATGAGGAAGACAGAGACCTGAGGACTGCCATGCCACCCACAGACCTGCCCCAAGCACACCAAATAGGCAGGCCCTAGGCACCTGCTTGCTGGAGGATGTCACTCTGCAGTCACCAGCCTCAGGGCCAGCCTGCAGTACGATCCACCACAATATGAGAGGATGGGGTGGGCAGATGGGAGAGAAAGAGAAGTGGGGCCGCCCAAGCATTATGAAGAGAGATAGAACTGGAGACTCAAGGGTGGATAGGAGTGTTCTGTTGTGAGTAGCCATCTGGGGCCCTGGAGAGTCCCAGCTGGAGGTGCTGCTGAAGGTTATTTCTGAGTTTATGGCTACATAGCTGCTGGGGCTAGGGTCAATGTCCTGGCTCATATTACTATTAGGGAACATGAGGGATATCCTCGGTCAGGCAGCCACCAAGGACTACATGGCTGACCAGGGGCTGTGGAGGGCTTGGCCCACCTCTCACTAGCAGCACCACCTGGGAGAATGATTCGAGTACCTCACCCTGGCAGCCCAGTGGAGTTGACCCTGGTGGCAGGGGAGTGGCAGCAGAGCTGACCTTGCCACTCTTCTGTCCTGGGAGAGTTTGGATGCAGGGATGATGCCCTAGCCCCTAGCCCCTCACTACCTGTAGCAATCTGGAGAGCTGGCCCTGGGATCATGAGAGGGTGAGCTGGCATTGCCCTTCACCAGCTAAAGTGCTCAGGAGAATAGGCTCTACATCATGACTGGGCAGGCAACATAGTACAGCTGGCCCTGGTGGTGGAGGTCATAGGGGTGGGGATGGTGGGGGATGTGGGGGTGTAAGCATGAAGGCAGGAGATCTGATCCTGCCTCCTGCTGATGGGGGCACTGGGTGGCCTAGCCAGAGCAATGCTGGAGGACTAGCCTTGGTGGTACCTAAAAGAGAGAGCTGGCATGGTGACAAGCTCACCTACTACACAGGCACAAATCCAAGGCTCTGAGTTGGCTTCCCGCAAAATCTGTATCAACTGCAAATGGTTGGGATTTGAGAAAGGACCAGTCCTGCTGATCCAAACCTGCAGGATCACCATGACACAGGGCAACCACAGGATAACCTGAGGAAGCCAGGTGATTATCCAGGATTGATCGTGTCACAGAAACCAGAGATCTTGAATTAGACCAATGATCCATTGCAATGGACATTTGCAAGTGAATATGTGTGGATAGAGAGATATACAGTGGGACACACGGCGACACACTGCAGCTTCCATAACCAGATGTTTTCTATGCTTTTGGTTTGTTTGTTTGTTTGTTTATATTTTTATTTTGTGGGAGAGGTTGCAAGGGTGAAGAACATGTATGAGGAGATGGGAGATGAGTGAGACTGAGGTGTATGCTGTGAAACTCACAAAGACTCAATAAAAAGTTTTAAAATAATCAAAGTTCTCAGTGTGGTTTATCATAGAATCCATGAACAAAATCTTGGAGAGCCTGTGTATATTTATAACTGGTGGACTAACATTTGTGTATTAGGGTGGATATAGAATATACATTGAAGGTTCTTATTTTTTTAACCAGTCAATGGACAGCAGGAAGATACCACATTAAAATGGTCTGTGTCTCTCCATGTAAATACTAAATCTTCTTGTTTACTAAACACATATACATAAACCCTTGCCACACAATTTCTATTGTTCTTAGCCACTTGTCCATAGGATTCCATTCTCTCTGTCACTGGATCCAAGCAAATCAACTATCTCACTCCATGCTGCTACTCCTGTTTTATAGCAAACTATGGGAGAGTTTTAAAAAGGGTTTGCAGCCCCTTAGGATGAACAAGAATATGAACTAACTAGTACCCTCAGAGCTCCCAGGGACCCAACCGCCAACCAAGGACTAAACATGGTGAGATTGATTGTTCTGGCAGCATGTGTATAGTAGAGGATTGCAAATTCGATCATCAATAGGAGGAGAGGACCTCAGCCTTGTGAAGGTTCTGTGCCCCAGTGTAGGGGAATGTCAGGGCCAATAAGTGGGAGAGGGTGGGGTGGCAGACATGGGGAGGGGGAGGCAACAGAGGTTTGTTCTTGTTGTTTTTGTGTGTTTGTTTTTTGGAGGAGAAACTGGGAAAGGAGAAATTTACATGTAAATAAAGAAAATATAATAATAATAATAATAATAATAATAATAATAATAATAATAATAATAATAATAAAGGATTTGGATGGATTTGTGGGTATCCATACCATCCACTAGGTTTGGGTAAGAAATTTAGGATTTGTTCTTACTTTAAAACCAGGTGATCAATTAGCAGGTGAAGGATCAAGTGTGACAATCTACAGCACAGAAGCAAGCAATAACTGCTGTCACAGCTCAGCAAGTGTTTCTTGCACAGTCACAAGAACCTTAGTTCTACCTCCAATACCCATATAAAAACCCAGGTGTGGTGCAACCTAATGTATTTCCAGTGTTGGGGAAGCAGGGGCAAAAAAAACAAAAAAAAAAAAAATGGATGAGACTTTTAGGTTGGCCATCCTTCATGAACTTGTAAGTCTCCGATCTCCCAGTGGCTGGCTTGTCTTAAGATTATTGTATGAAAAACTAATAATGAAAGAAATACTAAAAGAAAAAAAAAAAGAAAAAAAATGCCAAAAGAAAAATAAAAAACAAGATAGATGAGTTCTGAGGAATGACTCCTGAGGCTGATTGATTTTCACATACCTTTTCATTCCCACACATAACTATACACACACAGATACACATTTAAACACAGTGAAAGCTGGAATGCTGTAGCTATCCATGGTGTCATTCTCAAGGTGTTAATTATATGCTAAATTGTATTATGCAATTCCAGGGCTTTGAATTTTTAATTTCTATGAAAGAGATAAGACATGAAGTGTTTATGTTATAAAATGTAGGGCCTTATTTTTTCTAAATATGCAATGCACAGAAGTTTAACTTTGCTTAAGTACAGTAAATAAAACCCATGCACTGATTCAAAGAGATACAAATACGCAACGTGTCAGTAAGGGCGTGATATTACTGCAGCATCTCGGTGAGAGTGCTATGTTACTGTAGCATCACAGTGAGAGCGCTGCATCACAGTGAGAGCGCTGTATCACTGTAGCATCTCAGTGAGAGTGCTATATTTCTTAGGATATGTAAACAGCAAAATACACATGGAAAATGGGAGAGAAAATGTGTGCAATCAAGATATCCTTTATGGACCCGACATTCTCTTTATAGGAAACAATTTTAATTCATGTGCGAGTGTGCGTGTGCATGTGTGTGTGTGTGTGTGTGTGTGTGTGTGTGTGTGTGTGTGTGTGTAAGAACATGAGTTACAGCATGTGTATGGAAATGAGAGCACCACTTTGTAGAGCCAGTTCTCTCCTTCCAACTTTAAGTAGGTTATAAGGATCAAACTCAGGTCACTAGGCCTAAACAGCAAGTGCTTTTGGATGCTGAGCCATAGAGCTGGTCCTTAAAAAGTAGTTAGCTGAAGACTTGAAAGAAAGCAAAAAGAAACTCAGTTTTTATCTCAAACACAGTGTGCACAGAGAGGCCCGGGAACTCTTTAAGTAAATTGTTTAATCTTAAAATACTGAACTTTCATCACTTAAAGTCACTTCCATGCCTCATGCACATTCCCAGGGTATAGTCCATGCACAGCTACAACAGGAAAAGGGAGAAGTTTAGTATGCATGTATCACACTATTTTCAGATGGAGCAGTACATTTAGAGAATGAGAAATGTGGACTGTCAGGCTTTAGATACCTTTCCACAGGTTTCTGTATAGAACATGTTTAATCGTGATGGTAAAGGGCATTTTGTACAAATATAAGCATTCAAGGTTTAGAACAAACACCTCCAGTCAGAACCACATTGTGGTTGTTCACAAATACTTCAGATTGTATTACAAGGTATTATCTTCTTTGCAAATTTGTGTTTTCTAAATATCCTGTTACCTTATATAACTCTACAAAGATATAATGATAGTTAGAAATAAAAATAACTCACAACACTGTAGACAACAGAGTTAATGAGACATGGGTAATATCATCGAGAGAGGCCAGCCATTGGTGTCTTGCCATGGCCTTAAGACCTTCTAATTTGCTAAATGTTTGGCTTGGACTAAGTTTTATTTTTCTTTTAAGTCTTATGTACCCCAGTTTATTATCCTACTAAAATAAGATAATGCATTTTAGCTAATAATGATGATTAAACAAGGCAGAGCATGCAAATGATCTTATGGGGTGTAGGTATAAAGTAGAAGCCATATTTTTTTGTCTTTTATTTGAGAGAGAATTTGAGAAGGGTTATTGGAAGGGTTGGAGGGACCGGGGAAGAGGGGGAATTATATATATATATATATATATATATATATATATATATATAT
>JADRCD010128241.1:0-17023 GCA_019843815.1 Montemys delectorum | reverse complement strand
AATTTCAGGTCCTCTGGAAAATCAGGATGTGCCCCACTAATCCATTTCTTTAGACTTAAATCATATTCTTTTTTTTTTTTTCAGAAAAATATTTAAATGCTTTATTTTCTATTTTGAGGCAAAGTAATAGGGCACATTAAATATGATAAATAAAAAGGCAAAATATCAAAGTTTACACTGCACTGCTCTGTTACAGATTATTTTCAATTATATTGCCTATGTGATTCTTCCCAGAAACAGAAGATTTTATTCTGATCTAGGCCAATGACCATGTATTATAGATGGAAGACTAAAGTACCTCTCTCCTCCTAAGGAGAGAAGGGACCAGTCTCCCATTGTTGAGTGGGGATATTGGTCTGTGTGCTTTTTCTAGTCTCCCCATCCCTAGAATTATATTTACTTTAAATTTTATCCTTAGTTTTAAAATCTTTGTTTTTATCTTTCAATCTCTGGGAGAATCAGCTCCTGGAGTGTCATCTTTCATTGGGCACTAATGAGTGTTGTTCTCCCTTGTCCTCAGCAGCTATAGAGATACCACCTGTAGGGCCGTCCTTCTCATAGGTACATCCATTGCTTCTCTACTTTCACATTGGTAGTATCTTCTCCTCTCTTAACTTTCTCTTCTCTGGACTCTTACTCATTCTTTTCCTTCCATGTAGTGAGTGACTGGCCTTATTGTTAAGATGTTCAGCAACAATGAAAACATGAACTTAAAAAAAAAAAAAAACATGACCTTTCTCTCATAGGATGTTCAGTCAATGCAAAATGGCGTTCATTAGAGTGCATGGGTACGTACCTCTCATCCCAAGGGTTCTGTTGGCAAGGATTCCTACTTACACTCTGGTCACTCTGGCTTCCTGGAGTCTATGGTTCTAGAATGAGGGGGGAGTACCACTGTAAGCTGTGTGTCACCTTGAACACCTGTCATTTGTTATAGGCAAGTATGGCCTAAAGCTGAAGATGATTCCCACTTCATCTGACAATGGATTTCAGTTTTGTTTATCAGTGGCTTGCCCTCTTTGACAAAGAATTTGAAGCACTCTATATGGTGCATAGAAGAGGACAAAATAAGTAGTTGAAATAATCAGTGCAGTGTGGAAATCAGGACATTAAATTAAACCTGGGGTAGGAGTTACATAGATTTAAACCCTGTGCATTTTCTCAATTGTTGAATAGATGTACTTGTTTGGCTCTAAGTTTCCACAAAGCTAAAATAAAAAGTGAATTGTTATGACTAATTATGTAATGTACGGCATCCTCAAAGTTAAAAACAGCCCAGTTGTTCTGGAGGAAATTTTTTCTGTTCATAAGATTAACAGGCCTTTCCTTAGATCTAAGATCTATTTTTTCTTGTGGCCTCTTGTAGACTATATATGGTAACCAGCATCCTTAGCAGGCATTTCTGACATTGTCTTAATAACTTAATGAACCATGATATAGTTCTGAGTGTATTCCAAATAAAATAGGAAAAAATTCCAGATAAATGGGACCAAAACAAGTGCTTTAAAGGTGAAATTGTTAGAACTTAACAAGCAAACGATACTGTTTTGAAAACATCCATGGTTATAGGTTGTCACAACATGAGCAAGCTTTTGTATTTTTTTTAAAAGAGTGTATGTGTGTGTATGTGTGTATGTGTGTGTATGTGTGTGTATGTGTGTATGTGTTTGTGTCTACAGGTATGTGGCAAAGCTAGATTTGTCAGATCTTAAAATTGGAGTAATAAGTATTATAAGTTGCCTGTTGTGGGTACTGGGAATCCAACTCTAATCCTCTTTGAGATGAGTACAAGCTGCTGTGAAACACTTAGCTATCTCTCACTCAACCAAGCCTCTTCCCCAGAATCATGATGAGATGAGCATGCTGAACTAGCACTGGCATAAAGGTCATCTGGTACTTAGAAGCCAGCCCACTTCTCAGCCCACTAGGTACTGGGTTCCAGTTCCATAGGGTTATAAGTTTCCTGTTTCTTCTTGCAGCTCTCTGGGGCTTCTTAAGACTAAATGGTGGCTTATAACCAGCAAAGCCCATTCTCTCTAGTCTGTGAAAATGGAGTCTAACCTAAAATGGGGTAATTAGAGGATCAAAATCTCATCCTTTATGGGCCCTCACCATATTCAGGCAGAACTTTCTCATGTGTATGATATTGGGGGTCTTGGGGGCACCCCTGACTGCCATAGAACCCTGGGCATTGTTGGTGTCTAATTGGGATGGCGTTCCTTTCAAGAGCTCTTTATGTAAGCTTTTCTAGCTGTAAAAATGATTCCCAAGCCTTCCTCCATTGTAGAGAGCCGTCTGAACCTCGCCCTAAAGATGGCGCCGGCTTCCACTCCTTGCTGGAGCGCTAGAGTGATAAACAACTCCTTATTTGTCAGTGCTTGTTTGCCTGGCTTGCTTCCATGTATGGCAACCTATCTTCATGCACCACGTAGCCTGCTGAGATAGGCTCAGGATAGAGCATTTAAGGGCCTGGGGGATTGCCCTCGGGCGGGGAGAAAGTCAGAAGTCAGAAGAAGATTGTATTAAGTTCCTGAATAAACTGCTTGGAGAAGAGCTGGAGAGTCATTCCTTTCTTGCTGGTCAAGGTGGAAGTGACACTCCACACAGTGTTTTTTTATCACTTCTTATCCTACCTCATATATGTGAAATACAGCCTTAAAGTTCATGTCTGTTTCATAATCTAGACAGGACCCTTTACCTTAGGAATAAATGCTGCTGAATATACATTTTTTCCACATTCTTGAAATAGCTTAAGGAGAATAAAAATGGAATTTAAAAAAAGGTGAAGGGCTTTGTTTAATTGAATTTTTTAAATTTAACATATCCTGGTTGCAGGTTCCCTTCCTTTTACTCCTCCCAGTTCTTGTCCATTTCCTGTTTCATGCAAATCTACCTCCTTTATGTCTCATTAGACAACAAACAAGCTTCTAATGCATAATTAATATAACATAATATAATAATAATAAAACAAAGTCATACACATCAGAATAGGGCAAAACAAACAGCCAAGCACAGGAAAAGAGCCCAAGAACAAGCAACAGATATAGATGTAAAGACTCACTTGCTCACACACTTAGGAATCCCATAAAAACATAAAACCGAAGCTATTGTACATATGCCATGGACCTGTAGGGTAAAAAAGAGAGAAAAAGATAGTATTAAAAAGGAAGAAGAGGAAAAAGCCATTTTATGACAAGGAACCACCAACGATGGCGTTGAGTTCATTTTCTGTTGGCATCTACTGCTGGCATGCAATCTATCCTTCAGAGTAGTTCATTTTCCTGGTGAGACTCCCTTGCAGAAAACTAGATTTCCATTTGCAAGTGGTTATCAGTTGATGATAGCCTCTGAGGTAGGGATGGGGGCCTTGTTCTTAATAACTTGATACTGTTCTCTTAATGTCAGCCAGCTGCTGTGGCACATTCTGAAGATGTATCTCCGTATAGCAAGCTACTTGGGGAGAGATCTTATCTTCCTTTCTCTTAGGTGGTCTGCATGTAGGGAACTAATGTTTAAATCAGAGCAAACACAAATTAGAGAAAATCCGAATTCAAAGGTGGGAGCCAAGCCATGGACTTGGAGCTGGAGTTATGACTCAGAAGGTAAAGTGCTTGCTATGCAGGCATGAGGACCTCAGTTCAGATCTGGACCTCATGAAAATCCAGACATGACAGTGAATGCCTTCTCAATGCTGGGAAGACAAAGATAAGAGGATCTATGGGGCTTGCTGGCCAATCAGTCTCACTGAATCAGGGGGTTTCAGGTTCATTCAGAAACACTATCTCAAAAATAAGGTAGAGAGGCTAGAAATCATTTTTTCATTCTTGCAGAGGACTCGGGTTTGGTTCCCAACACCCATCTGGCAGCTCAAGACCATCTGGAGCTCCAAATCGAGAGACTCTAATGCCATCTTTTGGCTTCTATGGGAACTGCATGCATATGGTTCACCCATGGACATTCAGGCAAGCACCCTTGGCCTCTGGGAGCACTGCACATACATAGTGAACATCAAAATATCCAAGCAAAATAGCCATACACATAAAATAAGAAGTATAAATAAATCTTTAAAAATTAAAGTACAGAAGTAACTAAGACAGGTGCCTGATTCTGGCATCAACACAAACACATGGCATCAACACAAACACATGTGCTTGTACACACATGCACACACACATGCACACGCACGAGCACACGAGCACACGGCAGGAGGTATGGAAGAAGGGAGGGAAAACAATGAGAGTTTGAGTAAACCTCCCTTTGGACTTTATTGAGAAGTCAGTGACACTCCCCAGCTGGTATGATTCCAGAAAGCTTCCTGGGGGAATATAAGAATTATAAAAAGAAAGAAAAAGGTAAGATTAAACATTGTCTTGGATGAGCCCATAGCACTCTTCATTCCTTCCAGTAGGAGGCTCCATTCAGCACTGCCAGTCTTCATCAGAGAGCACTGGGCTTCTGTGTGATCTTGATGCTTTCCTAAACAGACATTTTGCTTTGTTTCTGATCATAGCTGGTGCTCAGGATCGAATCGGCTGGGCTTTTGGCCTCGGATTAGAGAGACTGGCTATGGTCCTCTATGACATCCCTGACATCCGCCTTTTCTGGAGTGAGGATGAGCGCTTCCTGAAGCAGTTCCGCCTGTCAGACATCAATCAGAGTGTCAAGTTTCAGGTAGGATGACTTACAGAATTAGGATATCATCACTATAAATGGTCATTAAAATCTAGGAGGTTCCCCTACTTGAAAAGTGTTGAATTTTTAAATAATATTTTAAAATCAGGGTGACAATCTTGATAGTCAGCTTGATGGGATTTAAAGTCACCACAGAAACAAATCTTTGAGCATTTCTTTAAGGAATTATCTATATTAGGTAAATCAAGATCAGAAAACCCACCCTAAAAATGGAGAGTGCCATACAAAGAGCTGCAGTTGCCCTGCCTCAATTAAAAGGAGAAGGGCAACTGTGCACAAGCACCCATACTCTCCCTTGCTTGCTAAGGACAAATTAGGACCAGCTGTCTTCTACTTCTTCTGCTATTCCTGCTATAATGGGCTATATCTCTGGATATTTAAGTCAAAATAAACCCTCTCTTTTAAATAGACTTAATTTATGTCTTTACTAATTCTTTAATAATCTGATGCATTACATTTTGACCATACTCACATTCTCCCCTAATTCCTACAAGATCCACTGCCTGTTCCATACCCGAATAAATAAAATAAATCAGTTCAATTAGTGTTGGGTTTGCAAGCATTCATTGAGGCATTCATTGTACACTCTTAAAGAAAGCTAACTCTTTCCTGCAGCCCTCTACCAATAGCTTCCCTGTTAGGGAATTCATAATCACTTTCCCTCCTTACACTTGGATTTTTGTCTGGCTTGAACATGCACTGGTCTTGCCACAGTCTCTGAGAGTTCATATTTTCAACTGGCCTGTTGTGTCCAGAAAGCATTGTTTTGTTGTAGTTATCTACCACCTTTGGCTTTTACAATGATTTCATGAATTTACAGTGATCCCCTGATACTTGGAAGGAAAGAAAGTATTATAGATGTCCCATTAGGTCTGAGCACTCCACCATCTATTATTCTCTTCATCCAGACCAGTTGTAGATCACTATCTCTCATGAAGTTTACAAAATATACTAACATGTACATATAATGGTAAGTCATTGAGTTGTTTTAATACCATGTCCTGTTATTGGAGAAATAGCAAGTTGTTCCCTAGGACCTGTGTTCTCTCTAACCACAGGATTTTAGACCTTATAATGGTGTGAAACATGGGTTCCACCTCGTAGAACAGGCCTTAAATCTAATCAAATATTGGTTGATTGCTCCTATGACATTCATGCCACTTTAGCACCAGTGGGCTTATCCAGACAGTCAGGTTGTTATTGTAGCTCCCGGGTTTCATATCTGAGTAAACCTAGTGGTAGCTTCTTTTTATTTATTAGTCTGCATAATACTGTCTAGCACTATGAAAGCCAGTCATTAGGGATAAAGTTTCCTGATGTGTACCAGTTTGATTTCTCCATATTCTATTACTCTGTATAGTTCAGTGTGTCTTCAGCAATAGGACTTGAAATGTAACTAAGAGCAACAGCAAACACCTGTAATATATGTAGGTCTATGGGACATTACTTGCCAACAATTTCAAAAGAGGTAACTCATTCCTGGCATTGGGCTTTCAATTCATTAGGCTATAGTGTCTATAAGGGACATTGTGTCCTCTTCGAATGTAACTCCATTTACACACACACATATTCTCTCTCCATGTATATGTATGTATGTGTCTGTGTGTATGTGCACATATACACAATTTTCGTCATCTTGATACACATCTAAAGATATCTGGAAAGAAAGAATTAAACTTGAGAAAACAGCTCTATAAGGTTAGTCTGGAGGCAGGGCTTTTTTTTTTTTTTAATCCAGTGATTGATATGTAAGGGTCCTACCACTGTGGGCAGTGCTATCTCAGGGTGAGTAGTTCTGGGTATATAAGAATATAGGCTGGGCAAGTCTGGAAACGTCATCCCTCCATGGTTTCTGCTTTAGTTCCCACCTCCAGGTTCTGGCCTGTTTCTGCCCTGACTTCCTTTGTTGCTGGAGTGTGACCTGTGAAAGCCCCTGCTATAGCCTGTTAATTTCTTCACTCAATAACTAATCCCAAGGCCACTTCTCCATGTTTAGCTCTTTGTTATAAATATTACCTTGCTTCAAGATACCAAAGTATGTATCAATTTCTCTTGTTGCTTTGACACATGACTACAAAGTTGGAGGCTTAGAGTTGTCTCATTTACATAAGTAGTTTGGCTCTCTGAAGTCAAAGTGGGAGTAGGTATGGTTCCTTAGGGAGGTTCCAGTGGAGAGTCTGTTCCTGTGTTTTTGCCAGCTCTTCAGATCCCTAATATGACTACATACCACATGGCCCTTTGAACTCCTGAAATCTGATCATTTTCTCTGAATTGTTGCCTCTTCCTTACTAGGATTCCTGGGATTCCATACTGCTGGTAAATAGTTCAGGATACTTTCCCTTCCCCAAGATGTTTATCTGGGATTTTTATTTTTTGTTTTGTTTTGTTTGAGACAAAAATGGTCTAACTATGTTGACCTGGCTTGCCTTGAAGTGGCTGTGTAGACCAGACTGTCCTCAGAGTCCCAGGAATCACTGTGCTTCTGCCTTCTAAGTGATGCTCCACCATGCCCAGCCTCTCCAGACCTTTCTTAGTTGCCTCTGTAGAGACCTTGGTACCTCTCTAGGCATAGGAACATAGTCACAAGTTCCCCGGGTTCTAGATGTCTTTCAGGTAGCATGTTTTGCTTGCCTCTCCTTTTCAAATAACGTTGCTTGCCATCAACTATTCTCATTTTGTTCGTAGCACCTTTTACTATTTTCATACAGTTGCCATGTTTATGTTCCTAAGAAGGAACTAGGAGCCTCTTGTTACAGCTGTCCGTAATCCCAGAGAATACTCCCCTGCCCAGAAAAGTAGAAACGCTGAGAAAAGCTTTCTGTAGCTGGGATCTAGTGGCTTATGACTTCTCTGGCCAGGAGCCTCCAGAATCCTGTTATGTTGGGCAGAGATTTGGTTTATCTTCCCTTGAACCCTCCTAACTTATGCCCCAGGCTCTCTTGGCCTCAGTATTTGTATCCTCTGCATCTCCATGGTCTTGTAAGTCAAAGCTCCTAGCTGTGAGGGTGTTCTGGCTGCAAGGTCAGTCTCTGATTTAGAGCACCCCGAGGCCTTATCTAGGAGACTCTCGTAACACTTTGAGAGCCATTTCTTAGATTTAGTAAGGAGTAAATTTGACTTATGCCAGTTTAATTTTTGGTCTTCAGCGTGTATACTTTGATCAAAGATTTGCACATGACAGTTCTCTTGAGCCCACAGAATAATGCTTTTGATAAGTGGACAAATATTATGGTTGTGTTGTCATGCATGTGTTCTCTTGCTCTACAGGTGAGCTCTCTGCCCTGCCTGTAGCTCCAGGGCCCCATTTGCTGCCATCTAAATGCATGTTCCTTTGTGGGATGTTTTTCTGAACTCCCAGGAAGTCAAGCTTGCATATTAGTGCCCTAAATTGGGTGCACAGTAAATCAGCTTGTATATAGCCTTCAAATTTTTTTGAAGCCATGTACAACTGTGAGATCAATATTTAGCCCTATGCAGTATTAATACATCATGCATTTTATTTACATAGCTGGCTTAGCTGTCTCTAATCACATGTCTGACATAGTAGTTTACCAATTATTTAGCAGTAGTGACTGTTTCCTTTTCTGCCAGATGAGGGGTCTTTGCAGGTTGCCTTCATTGTATACTATGCTCTTCCTAAACCTGGGTGATGCTCCCTTCACCTTGCCCTGTGACCTGCTGAGAAGGCATCACTGCTTTAACCTTCTCAGCAAGCCTCTGGCTTAGATACTGATACTCCCCCATTTCAGCCTTACCCTAGTGTCAGGACTTCAGGGGGTTATTTTTTTTTAAGCTTAATTAACTTAAAAATCATGGATAGATTAATCATACTCAAAACATGTGGTACTCATGTGTAACTATATAAACTACCAAGTTTATTAACCTCCTTTGTAAATCTGATCACAGCAAACCACATATATTGATGATTCTCAAACTTTAATATCCAAACGAGTCACCTGTGGATCCTGTTAAACATGGCTCTCATGTGGGGACGGAGGGTTGGAATCTCTTCCTACCTATATGTTATTATTGTGCCGTGAGTCCACAAGCTACACACTCTGAGTGGCAGCTGAGGGCTCATCTGTTCAACGAGGCCGACCCTCTGGCCTGGTTCTGAGCCTTCTTCCTCTGGGGCATTCTCCTTGTGAATTTAGCATTACTCTTTTATAAGTAGATCTATAAACCTTTCTTCTTGCCCTAATTTTTTAAAGTTTTTAAGAATTGCAGTTACTTTTACTCTGTTTAAATTTTTGATGAACTGCTGAAGATTCCTTCCTTCCTTCTGTGGCCTCGCCTCTCTCATCCCCACTCCTCCCCCGCTTTACTGGTACTTGTATTTCTCCTTTATCTTCATGCTTACAGTGAAGACATGTTAGTCTTTAGGTCAGAGCGAATATCAACTAAGGATAATGAAATAGGAATTTTAAAAAATAATTCAATAGACAAAGGATTTGGGATCAGACATTAGCAAGTGGGAGCTGTGTTGGTTTATTGTGTCCACTCAGTCTAGGGGGAAGTCAACCCAGGGAGACTCAGTTTCTCTGAGCCTTCTTATGGCAGCAGTCGTCAGCAGTTACGTGAGGACTGGAGGTTTGTAAAGGGGGTAGTGTATATTGGCTCTTTCCCCTTAATTAGCTATACTGTTGAGTAGACTCGGCATGTGATCATAAAATCTTTATTATTTGTCTGTGCTGAGAGAGAGAGAGAGAGAGAGAGAGAGAGAGAGAGAGAGAGAGAGAGAGAGAGACAGAGACAAGAGGGACAAGAGGGAGAGGAGAGGACACTTGCTGTGCTGGGTAGGTGGAATCCTCAGGACATCTTTTGAGAGTTGCTTCTGTGTTCCCACTGTGGGTTCTTGGATTCCAACTCAGGCTGTCAGCTTGGGCTAGAATCACTTTTACCTACTGAGCCAGCTCCCCAGTCCTATACATGATTATCTTAAGACCTTGGCACTTATTGAATCCTGTATGCAAACTGTAAATTAATATTCTCCCTATTAAAACTATGATGCACCCAATGGATTTGGTGGATACTATGGATATATTCTATAGGCATGAATGTGAGGTTGCAACCACCATAAACCTAGCCATAATAACTCTACAACTCAGTGACAGCCAGAATTGTAGCCAAGCTTGTGTCTACACAGCTGTTAGTTTTCAGTAAGCTCTATTTTTACCTATACAAGGTAGTAGTAGACATGAAAAGTCTTAATTCTCAACTCCAAGATGTGTCTGACCTATTGGAAGAAGCAGATTTACTGAGGCATGTCAGATAACGGAGATGAAGGGGAAGTGCACATAGGTGATGGAGTAGTTACAGTAATACTGACCAGAGAATGTGGAGGTCAGACTTCTCTTTTTCCTTTCCCCCATCCTTTTTTTTGAGAGTTAATTATCTAAATCCTTCCACATCTCTCTAGAATTGTCTCAGTGCTCTCACCTGATTTATATATTAATCTCATGGCTTGGAGGAGCTTCTAGAGCTACCATTTCTGTCATTATCATAAATGGTGTCTGATAGAGACTTAAAGTAGGATTTCACAGTACTTCCTTCTTTTACTTGACATTAATTTGGTTGTGAGAATCTCCAGAATTTCAGTGTAGCAGTGACATTTATTTTAACTGCTACCATATGCATTTTTCTTCTTAATCAAAATTAAACATTTTCTTTTGCTGGAAAAAAGATGATTCTTCCAAGAAGAAAGGGCAGCAGGAATACACAGGAAGACGGGAAAACAAACAGCTTTGTGCATGTTCAGTAAGCATTGGCTCACAGGTGTGATCTGTGCAGCAAGCAGAACAGACACAGTTGGGGGCCATTCTTTTTCATTGTGTTGCTAGGTTTTTTAATTAAGTCCTTTTCCCTCTTCCCTTTCCTCCCTCCAACCCCTCTCAAATTTATAGCCTCCTTTTCTTTATTATATTTTATATGTGAATATGTAAATACCACCTGCTGAGTCTGTTAGTGTTGCTTGTATATATAATTTTTGGGCTGACCACTTGGTATGGGATAAGGTATTAAGGGCACATTCCTGAGGAAGACAGATGTCCCTCTGTCAGCACGCACTGGTTGCCTATAGTTTTTTGTCTGCAGATTCCCTCTTGCACATTAATTAGCACTTGCACTGGCATTGGCATTGCCCAGGTCTAGTGTGGGTCTAGTGTGGGCAGCCATATTGCTGAGATATGGAAGAAGCTTCCCTGTCATATCTAGAAGTCACCGTTGAGTTCCTTGTCCTCTGACTCTTAAAATCTTTCCACCTTCTCTTCCCAGGTGTCCCCTTAGCCTTAGGTGTGACAGTTTTGTTCTAGATGTATTCACTGGGTCTGTGCACCCCATCATCAGTTGTTCTCTGGGTTTTAACCAGTTGTGGGTTTCTGTTCTAATCTCCATCTGCTGCACAGAGAAGGTTCTTTGATGAAGAGTAAGAGCCGAAGTTATCTGTTGGTATAAGAATTGAGAATGCAGTTAGGAATTATGCTGATCCAGTAAAGTATTGCTGGTAGGTTCTCCTTTAAAATCCATGACCCCACTAGTTCTGGGCCTACCTATCTTCACCAGACCTTGCCTATCATTCTTCACACCATATCTGCCCTGTGTATCCATGCATGCCAGCATACCTTGCACTGAAGCCCAGCCTGGTGAGTCCTCCTCCTTCTGCCTAAGCCTCTAGTATCCTGCCTATCCTTAGACACAGCCCAGATCCCACACCCAGAGTTCTACCTATTCTTTTCCAACCTCTAGGTTTAGGCCACAACATGCATTTTTTGTCCACCCAGACCCTTTGTTCATCAGATTCATTTTACTTTGTATGGGTGTTTTACCTGCATACATGTCTGCCCACTTGTGCCCAAGGCCCTCAGAGTCCTTTGAAACTGAAATTATAGATGGTTATAAGTTGCCACATGTATATTAGGAATTGAACCTGGGCTGCATGCAGGAACACCAAATGATTTTAACTGCTGAACTGTCTTTCTAGCCTCACTTTTTTGAATCTTTATAGAGTTGTACATAAAGCCCATGCACTGTATTTAATCCACACTGTTGCGTCTATCTCCACCAGCATCATCTTGTATCTCTACCGTCACTTAAGAATACAGGCTTTTCTGAGGGTCTCTACCTCATTCCTGTGATTCTTGGTCCTTTATACTCTCAGCTGCTCTCTCCAGCTTCCTTTGACAACACAGATTTTCCACAGCGTGAGCCTAAAGCACTCAGAGGTTTCATTGGCCACAGCCCATCTTATCCTATTATTTAATGCTTTGTATTTTTTATTGGAATCTATTCTCACCAAACTATGGATCTTGACTACTTTTTAAATGTAAAAGTTAGTAGACCTTCTTGTGTTTTATGTTTAGGGAATTATAACCACTATTTTTAATTAAGGTTCTTTATCACACACACATACACACATACACACACACACACACACACACACACACACACACTTCAATATTATCCTCTATGATTTTTTTAGTGGTGGTTGTAAAACTGTGTATTTATTGATATTTGTCCATGTGTGGTGCCTAGTTATATTCTTTATGAATATATTTTATCTTTGTATGGCATAAACACACACATACACACACACTCTCACACACTCATACTCACTCATTGCCTTCTCCTGTTCTTCTCCCATTCTTGCTCACTCCCTTTCTTTTCTCAACTTCCCCTCCTACTTTTGTGTAAAGTAGAAATTTTATTGGGGTAAGATAAGGAGTCTGATTGGAATTACTAAGGGGTGTGTGGGTGGGAAGGTATTTATCAGGGCACAAGCAATTTACCAATGGCTACACCACTGAGGAAAACATTTGTCCCTCCCCTAGTGACCATGAACTGCTTACAGCTTCATCAGGCAGGTATGGTTGTCTCTGGTTGTGATTTTTTTTAGCTATTAATAATGTACAAATACTTCCTATGGGTAGATAACATGTTAAACATTAAATCTTGCCACCATCTATAAAATTGACTAAAGGACAACCTTAAGAATTATCTGTTTAGATCCACTGAAGGTTTTTATTTCTATTACTGCAAGAAGAAAAGGAATGGTTTGCTGTAAAGAATCATCTAAACTGCACACTAATAACTGATGGCAGAATTTTAGAGAGATTTCATCCGAGTAGGCAGGAGCTGACAAAGATAGAGACAACATGTCCTTGAGCCATGGTAATGGACAGACCCATGGTGTGGGACACAGGAAGGGATTGCTGCGCAAAGGGCGGTCACAGTAGTAGAAGGCTTCCTTAGGAAGGCCCAGTCTGGAAATGGTATGGCTGAGAACAGGAACAGCAAAACAGCATGGTCACCTATGCTCCACAACTCTGAAGGGTTTTTGCTCATAGTTGTCCCTCGAGCCTGAAAGGTGGTACAGAAGCATCACCAGTTACCACATACATACAACAAGAGGAAACACACACTCTATTCACCCCCCCCCCCCTTTATTTATTTGAATAGGAGGAAAAGACTGCCAGGGGTCTTCACCTGACTTTCCTCACATCTCAAGGTAGCTTCAGTGGTCTAGAAGCCCGCCTGCTGTCCTCTAACACCTAGACTGTGCTCTTGTCTGCAATGATTACACTTGTAGAATTGTATGATCAATAGCACCAGGTGCACGTCATTAGATTGTATCTAAAAACATACAGCTTAGTACTGACCCTGTTCTTAATAGTCACTTAAGAAATAGAATGATAGACTTCTTATAGTATTATTCTGCCTAAAATCTTCCTCTCAGATTAGTACCTAGAGTCTCCCTTACTTTCTGGCTGGAAATTTCCTTTTGTCTAGCATCAACTTCACTTTCACAGAACAAACATGCTGTTTATGGGTTTGGAGCATTGTTTTCTGTTTAAACTAAGGGTCATCCTGGAGTCTTAGACTAAATCAACTGGATTAGTCCAAAGAAAAAAAGTCTGCAACATTGACATCAAGGTCATTGAGCCTAGGAATTCGACTTTCAGAGATTTGAAAAAATTAAAACTGTTGATCAGTGAATTGCAGCAGAAAATCCAAAGTTTATATTACTGAGCTGGCACCAAATTAGATTAAAGTAATTTGCCTGTAAGAATAACTAGCAGAGAAGGTAAGTGTAGTTTAAAGTGTCTTTACCTCTCCTTTGTTCATAAGAACATGCAAGTCTCTCCAGTTATTCCATGAGAAACATGTTACTTCCCCCCACCTCCTGTGCACAGAAAATGAGAGGGATTTAGATTCATTTTTGATGGTAGAACTTAAAAGTTGTCCTTTCTAAGTCAGAGAAATGACAATGACTTCACACTTAAATTGTGGCACAGCTTTTCTTTTCTTTTCTTTTTTAATTAGGTATTTTCTTTATTTACATGTAAATTTCTCCTTTCCCAGTTTCCCCTCCAAAAAACAAAGAAACAAACAAACAACAAGAACAAACCCCTGTTGCCTCCCCCTTCCCCATGCCTGCCACCCCACCCTCTCCCACTTATTGGCCCTGGCATTCCCCTACACTGGGGCACAAAATCTTCACAAGGCCGAGGTCCTTTCCTCCTATTGATGATCGAATTTGCAATCCTCTACTATACACATGCTGCCAGAACATTCAGTCCCACCATATATAGTCCTTGATTGGTGGTTGGGTCCCTGGGAGCTCTGAGGGTACTGTGCAGTTATATATATTGACAAGGTTTATGTGTGATCTGATGAGCTCAAAAATTAAGAATGTGGCTAAAGAAAGCACTAATTTATATACTGGATGGCTTAATTATTTCTCCTATCACTTGAGTAAGTAATGAATCAAAAGTTTCCTTTCAGGGAGAGGGAAGAATTTATTTTCTCCAGGGTTTTTCTGTGAGATGTGTAATTCTCTGTAAGATGTATAATTCTGAGATGTAAGTCACTGTTAAAGTGTAGTGAGTATGAAGGGGTTGCCCTTCTGAAAGCATGCTGGCACAGTTGTGAGCCCCAGCCTAAATGCAGGTCCAGAGTTAATACTGGATTTCTTTCCATTACTTTTTGAAAATGATGAAACATTGTAGACAAATATTTATCCCTTTGATTTGCTCAGTGGTGTAAACCTGGAAGGCTTCTATCCTATTGTCTCCTGCTAGCTCTCCCTTTCAGTTTGTGCCACGTTTCTGTGTAGAGGAATAACATGAGGAACTTAGTCCAAGCGAGCGAGCCCTTTGCCTTCTAGATGACATTCTTCTGTTTTGCTGACTGATTTCACTGCTTGATTCATCACCGCGCTTGCCATTCTTGTTATTACTTACTTGTTCTTCATGTCTAAAGACAATGTGTAGGATTATCTCAGAGCTTTAATCACATAATGAATGCAGTTAAAAATGAGAAATGCAGAGAAACTTTGTGAAAAAATACAGAAACAAATTCTATAATTGATATGGAAATGCAGAAGGCCTGTGTTGGCCAAGTAATGATCTACAGAAATTGAGAACTTGTGAGCCGCATGGAGAGATCAACAGTTCCTAGAGAATCAAGAAGTCCAGAAGAAGTGTGAACAACATACCACTCCTGCCACCTGTCCTGTGCTCTTGGCTGCATGGGTCCTGCCTAGCAGTGCTGAGAGGACTAGTCTGCAGAGATGCAGCGGGGCTCACTGGGTGTCTACAGGGTAAAAAGGAGAAATGACCCAGGATTTCTCATTAGCTAGAAATGAGTTCTGGGGTGTGTGGGCTGGGGTTTGGAAATCTGAATGCAAAAGGGAATTTATTAACTTATAGTCTTTGGAAAAAACTCATTTTACCATGAGTGATTCTTTGATTCTTATTGGAGTAAATTGAATTGAGGAGATTGAACTAAATGAACTATGGTAATGTAAAATTAAAACCTAATTATATGTCTGATCTTGGAAGTTTGAAATGCTTATTTAAAGTGGTTGCTGTGCATTCTTTTTGAAAAACATTTATCAAATTAGAAACATTTCCTTCTATTTCTAGCTTGCTGAGAATTTTATTTTTTATCATTAATGAGTGTTAAAATTTATTAAACCCTCCATGTATTTTGAGATATCCTCATGCGTTTTGGGGCTTTATTCTGTCACTCTAGTAATGGTGACTGTTCTTTCAGTATTAACCGCTCTTCTCTTCTTGACAAACACATGTCTCAGCTTGGTTATATTGCCTTCCTTACGTGTTCTTGGGTTGGGTCTGCTAATATTTGTTTAGGATGTCTAAGTCTCTGTTCAAGAGTTACAGACTTGCTGTTTTCCATCTGTTTCATTCCTCTCAGGTTCAGGTGTTAAAATTATGCTTCCTTCATAGAGCAAGTGTGGAAGCACTTCCCTTTTGTAATGTCTGGAAGTATATTTTGTAAGTTGATGGTATTTATTAAGCATTGTATCTCTAGAAGTGCATTTTGTACTTGATGGTATTTATTAAACATTGTGTCAAATTTATCAGTAGCTCAAGTTTTATTCTTTTTTTTTTGGGGGGGGGTTGTTGTTTTGTGTGGGTTTCTGGTAGAAGTTTAAATTATAAACTATCTTTTGTGGCTTTTAGGCTACCCAGATGTTATGTTTTATTTTGTATCAGTTGATTAACTTCTTTTCTTCCCCAGGAACTGTTAATTGTATTTAAATTTTTAGATACATTGGCATAAACTTGTTTAAACTATTCTTTTATTATTCTGATATTTTAAAACTTCTTATTTAGTAATTAAACCTATGTGATGATGCTATTATTCTATACCTTCTTTTACATTTTTTATCATTTCATCTTTTCCTCCTCCTCATTCTAGACTTGCTCAAACTCCTCATTCTCCTATTCTAGCTCCTCTTTGTCTTCTAGGCTGGTGACTGATCCCAGTGTCTTCCATATGCTAAACATACAGTCGGCCACTGACCTATTCCACACACTCTTTTGAGCTCATCATCAAATGCTAATTTAGCAAGGTATAAAATTCTTGAAGAACATCTTTCTTCTCTAGCATTTTGAAGATACTACTTCAGGCTTGTGTTCTGGGGAAGTCTGATCTTAATCAGTTTTTTTCTCTGTACATAGTACTACCCTCTGGCATAGGTAATACTTAAGAATTTTTCTTAATATTTGAGGTCCCCCAATTTTATTATAATTCATCTTGATGTGGATTTATGTTTATACCAGAGAATATTTACTAAGTACTTTTGGTATCACAATTGACTCTCGAGAAATTTGAGTAACATTTCTCCACAATTCCTTCCTTTATCGTTTCCTGATCTTCCATTTGTACATATTGAAACTTTCTGTTTAGAATTGGATCATGTTCTAATTGATTTAGTTGACTGTGCTTTTCTCATTATAATTTTTCTGTGGCTGAATACAGCCCTTTTGGGTCATTTTAGCACATTTGTTTCCCCTCACTTTTGCTT
>JADRCD010128240.1:0-22249 GCA_019843815.1 Montemys delectorum | reverse complement strand
ACCACACGCATCACACACACAAAATAATAACAGAATTGTTTTAAATCACAAAAGCCAGGCCAACGAAATGTCTCAGCTGGCAGGTGTTTGCTGTTAGATGGCTTGACCATCTAAGCTCTGTCCTCAAACCCCAACCTCGGAGGGTCCTCTGAGCACACCTGCTCTGTGACACTCACACACTAAAGGAAGATTTCCATCTTGTACACATTTAGGAAGGATTTTATGTGTGATGACATTTTGCCTGATGTCTACCACATGCATGCAATGTTGACTCCAGAAGTGAGTTGGATCTCCTCAAACTGGAGCTACAGCTGATTGTGACACACGAATGTGTCCCTGAAGATCAAAAAAGGGTGTTGGAGCCTGTGGGGTTGTAGTTTCAGACAGTCATGAGCTGCTTGACGCAGGAACTGAACTTGGGTCCTCTACAAGAGCAGATCGTGTTCATAACTACTGAGCCATCTTTCCAGCCCCCAAAATAAATCCTTTCTAAAAACAGAAAATGTGGATGGCAACTGAGGACCACCAGCTGAGGCATACTTGTCCATCCACATAAACACAAGACTTCTAGACAGGTGACACTCAAAAGTTGGTACCCGTATTGGCTATCTTGTTGTGTGCCAACAGTTGCCCTGTGAAGGTGAAGCATGTGCCTAGGTGAGAACGGAGGATGATGCCCAAGCTCTTGCAGCCAGAAATGCACAGGAGAACCCTGAATTGAGAAAGCTTGGCTTCACAGCCCACATCATTTTAATTCCTTGTAGTCCAGGTCCTGGGCTCAGGTCTCAAGTAACAGGTACTCTGGGCCACTGGGAAAGTAATGGTCACAGAAAGGACATTTTCTTTTTTGGTTTTTTTGTTTTGTTTTGTTTTGTTTGTTTGTTTTTTTGGGTTTTTTTTGTTGTTGTTGTTTTGTTTTGTGAGACAGGGTTTCTCTGTGTAGCCCTGGCTGTCCTGGAATTCACTCTGTAGACCAGGCTGGCCTCGAACTCAGAAATCCACCTGCCTCTGCCTCCCAAGTGCTGGGATTATAGGCGTGTGCCACCACCGCCCGGCCAGAAAGGACATTTTCTAAGGGTGGTGAGGGCTCTTGGAAGGCTGGAGGCTGGACCAGGATGGTAAGTATGTGAGAGCCCCATGTGCCCTCACAGGGTGACAAAATGACAGGAGACTTGAGCCAAATGACCTGGACTCAGCTCCTCGCCGAAGCGAGCACAGCTCCTTACCTGCGGTTTAGAGCTCCTGGCTTGTCTCTTGAAGAGAACTCAGGAGGTAGCTGCCAGTGAAGTACTTGACCAGAGATCAAGTCCCTAGCATCCATGTAAAAGCCGTCTCTCTACCTCAGCACTGGGGCAGGAGAGACAGACAGATCAGATCCTTGAGGTTTGATGCCTACCAGCCTCTGGGGTCAGGGAAGACTCTGTCTCCAAAAATAAAATGCAGGGTGACAGAGGATGGTGTGACATCAGCCTCTGCCCTCGTGCTCACACATGCACATGCCCACACAAATAGTTGTGTATACCACACACAAGAAACTGCTAGAGTCATGCTGAATGAGCAGGTGGCAGAACCTGGCATCATGTGGTTCTGTGGCCACCCAGGGCAGGTAAACAGAGAAAGCAGGTATTAAGCTGACCCAGAAAAGATGGCTGCTATGCTGGGCTGCTCGATCTCATCTCCTGATCCGCCCTTCAGTGATGTGCCCCTTGGTGCACTGAGGTGCTTTAGGCTGGAGCCAGAGTCTCCAGGCAACCATGGGTGGTAGGTTCCTAGACTGGTGTTCTCAGCAGATGGGGCATGCAGAGCTGACCTCTTATCCGATGGGGGTCAGTGCCACCTTATCTGACTGACAGAGTAAGCCTAGGCTAGGCTTGTGCCCTCAGCACTGCCTTCCCAGAACAAAGGGGGCCAAGATGCCTGCAGTCCAGTTTGTGAGGCCAGAGTCTTTCTGTCTGTATACAAAATTTCAGCTATCCCCTAGGGTTACAGCCTCAACCTCTGCCCCAGGAATGATGGGGTGTAGAAGAGACTGGGTTCCCTCCCATCTTTCTGCATTCTCTGGAGCCCTGAGCGGCAGACAGGGAGTTTTCAGGCAGAACGTCTAGAGCCTTCTTCAAATGAACAGAGTCTTTGCTGGAGCAAGGTGATGTTAAAGTCCTGTCTAGACTTTCAGGGTCCTAGGCCAGCCCTGGGACTCAGGTTTTGTTTTGTTTTGTCTTGTTTTGTTTTTTCCCAAAGACATTGCTGGATGATGGTAGTCCCAGCACTCAGGAGACAGAGGTAGGTAGATCTTCGTAAGTTCAAGGCCAGCCTGGTCAAAAGAGCAACCAGGGGCCTGGTGAGATGGCTCAGCGGGTAAGAGCACTGACTGCTTTACCGAAGGTCCTGGGTTCAAATCCCAGAAACCACATGGTAGCTCACAACCATCTGTAATGAGATCTGACGCCCTCTTCTGGTGTGTCTGAATACAGCTACTGTGTACTTACATATAACAATAAATACATAAATCTTTAAAAAAAAAAAAAAGAGCAACCAGGATCACACATACACCCTGTCTCAAAAAGCCAAAAAAATTACAAAAAAGTGTAGGTGGGTGCACGCATGCTGTGGCAAGAGGTGAAGGGCAGGGCACTTTAATGGAGTTGGTCCTTCGTCGTGTAGGAGCTGCGGTTTGAACTCAAAGTTGTCAGACTTGGCAGCAAACACCTTTGTTGAGTGTAACTTAGTTACACACAACACACCTTTACAGTTGTGACATCTCACCAGCCCATGGGATTCAGTTTTAAGGAGAAGACAGACAGCTCTGTACAAGGCAGGCATATAGAGAAAGCCATGCCCCAAAGTTAACTACTCAACCGACAGCTCTGTACAAGGCAGGCATACAGAGAAAGCCATGCCCCAAAGTTAACTACTCAACCACTCTGCCAACATTAGGTACATCACCTGCTCAGTAGTACCAGGGCACACCACTTGCACACAATCTGCGACTCCTCCGAGGACACTCCTGATCCTTTTGTTTAAATGTATGTGGCATTTGCAATGTGCTTGCCCTGTGCAGTGATGTAAGGTCTGTAGGTATATCTATTTAATTTTTAAGTACCTATTTATTTAAGGAAGGGTATGTATCACATGGCCTGTGTGTGGAGGTCAAGGGATATTGCAGAAACCGATTCTTTTTGACCATGTGGGTCTCAAGGGTTGAACTCAGTTCATAAGTTTGGTGTCAAGTGCCTTTACTAGCTCTGCGTCCTCTCGCTGGCCCTACGGTGTATAGGAGGGTATTATGTATACCTCCCATATATGTAGGAGGATGGGGGCTATCTAAGCCACGCTCCTAAACAACTGGCCCCGAGACTCCGATGATGTCACAGCCATTTATTGTGCTCCAGTGAAATAGAAAAAGAAAGTGTTCGAGTTACAAACGCTGCTGTCACATCCAAAAACGCCAGTCACTGCAAAACCAAACTGCGTGTGTCCACTGCATTTCCAGGCATGCATTCTGCTCCCGTTGCAGGAATGGGGCAGGGGTCAGGCCAAGCCTGGGTTCTGGGGGCTTCGCTTGAAGGGTTTCTGGTTCTGGGAGGTACTCACTTGTGAGGGAGTAAAGGGGGGCAGCTGAACTCAGTGCTTCCTTTGGGGATACCCAATTCTATGTCGGGCCCTGCGAAAGCTCCAGGGATGAGGGGCCCCCTTTTTCCCATTGCCCCCCCTCAGCCTGATCTCCCCAAACTGTAACCCTATAGGCAGGTGCCAGGGGGCTGGGGGACGCCATGCAGGAGATGGGGTTGGCTGGGCCAGCTGGGTCCAGCCAAGAGCAGCAGCCAGCCCCTTGGGGGCCCCTAGGCAGAGTTGTAGTAGTTGTGCGGGTGGTGATTGTGGGTGGGCTCACCCAGCTCTGGGTATTCCGGGGTCAGGCAGTACTTGGGATCGTACACCTGGCGAGGCAGCCCATACACGGTCATGCCCCTCTGGGAGGCCCCCTTGTTGCTGCCCATCTGCAAGCTGACGTTGAGTGTGTCACAGTGTTCCATGCCCAGACCTGGCTCAAAGATTTGCCGCTTGGTGCCTGGTGCAGTCATGCCAGCCTAAAGGATGGAACAGCCGTCAAGCCACAAGGGTAGCATCCTCTCTCCCCCACCGCATCTCACCAAGAGTCCCACTGGCTACACTAACCTGGCTGGCGCCCTTGTTGGTCCCCATCTGCAGGCTGATGGTGGCCTGGTCCAGGGGCTGATCTGTACCCAGTTTGGGATCATAGAGGTGACGCCTGGTGCCATAGGCCGTCATGCCCTGCTGACTAGCAAACTTATTGGTGCCCATCTAGGAAAGAGATTAATTAATCAACAAGGATCACAGGGTGTCCCTGTGAGACACAAGAGCAGGAGGCCAAAAACAGAGAAGATATTATATGACCAGGCTTTTAGGTTCAGCATGTGGCCTACATCCCCTTAGCTGTAATCCCAAGAGGATGAGATCAGGGGCTGAGAGACAGATGGCTCAGTGGGTAAAGGGTCTTGTCTCCAAGCCTGATTACCTGAGTTGGACCCATGGGACCCACATAGTGAAAAGAGAGAACCTGAGAAGGCAGAGCAGGTGGATCTCAGTGAGTTTGAAGCCAGCCTGGTCTACATGATGAGTTCCAGGCCAGCATGGACCACACAATGAAAGGGCGGTAGATCTGGCTGGGGCTGCCAGCACAGGTCCCGAGTCCTAGCTACAAGATGGGGAACCTGAGGAAAGAGAGTAGCAAGGTGAAGGCCTGCCTTGCCTCCAGCAAATGGCCACCAGCCTGAGCAACTTAACAAGACCCTGTGTCAGGATAAAAACTACTCGGGAGGTAGAAGCAGGAGGAACAAAAGAAAAGCTCAGGGCTAGCTTTGACTAGTGAATTCAAGGCCAACCTGGGCTATAGGAGACCCTGCCTCAAATGCTTGCCTAGGACCCGACCCACGGGGTACTGCTACCCCTAGGCAGGTGGTCCTGACTTTTATAAGAAAACTGAGCAAGCCATGGAAAGGAAGCCAGTAAGTAGTGTTTCTCCATGGTCTGCCTCAGTTCCTGCCTCCAGGTTCCTGCTGAAACCCCTGCCCCGACTTCTCCTGAGTATGTGCTGAACCCCTCCTCCTACTAGTTGCTTCAGTTAGTGGGTTTTTTTTTTGTTGTTGTTGTTGTTTTATGTTGTTGTTGTTGTTTTTGTTTTTCCAGACAGGGTTTCTCTGTATAGTCCTGGCTGTCCTGGAACTCACTCTGTAGACCAGGCTGGCCTCGAACTCAGAAATCCGCCTGCCTCTGCCTCCCAAGTGCTGGGATTAAAGGTGTGAGCCACCACTGCCCAGCGGTTAGTGTTTTATTACATCGGAGAATGCAAACTAGAAAATCCAGTGAGAGACTCTGTCTCAAAAAGCAAGATGGCCAGATGTGGAGGCACACACCTTTGATCACAGCACTTGGAAGCAGAGGCAGATGGAGGCCAGCCTGGTCTACATAGCAAATTCCAGGACTACCAGGGCTACAAAGAGAATCCCTGTCTCAAAACAAAACAAATGAAAACAAAGCAAAGTGGATGGTCCCTGAGGAGTGACAGTGGCTGCGACCTCTGACCTTGATGTTCGAGACATGTCCATAGACTCACACACAGGAAGGACAAGTGAACTGGGCTGGGATGAGACTAAGGCAGTGGCCATGCCCAGACGCAGTCCCAGCACTGAAGAGGAGCAGTCAGCTTGTGTAAAGCATGGAGAGGCACTCAGTGCTTAAGAACACTGCTCTTCAGAGGAGCTAGGTTCCACTCCCAGGACTCCATCCCCAGGGGCACAACATCCTCTTGTTGTCTCTGTGGGTACTACACACACCATGGTGTACATACATACATGCACGCAGGCAAATATAAAAATAATTTTTTAAAAAAAAAATTAAAAAGAAGCCGGACAGTGGTGGCGCATGCCTTTGATCTCAGCACTTGGGAGGCAGATTTCTGAGTTTGAAGCCAGTCTGGTTTGAGTTCCAGGACAGCCAGGGCTACACAGAGAAACCCTGTCTCGAAAAACCAAAAAAAAAAAAAAAAAAAAAAAAAAAAAAAAATTAAATTAAATTAAAAAGAAAAAGGATCCAAAGGCCGGAGAGAAGGCTCGGTGTATAAGAGAGCGCTGGTTGCTCTTACAGAGGACCTGGGTTTGTTTTCCCACATGGTTACTAACAATGGCCTATAACTCCAATTCCAGGGGAATCAATGCCCATTTCTAACCTCAGTGTGTACTAGGTACACACGTGGTTCATCGATATGCATGCAGGCAAAACACTCATATAGGTAAAAATAAATAAAATATCTTAAGAGTCTGTAAAATCAGGAACTACTTAGGACTATGGGCAGAGGGAGCAAGTTAATAAATAGAAAGTGCCAATGCCGACCTGTGTGCCACCCAGTCCGTACTAATATTCTGAGCCCCAAAGCCTCCAGGGCCTGGGCTACCTTCCCCTTAGCCCAGAGCAGCCCATGTGAAGAAAGGCCATACCTGTAGTCCAATGATGTTCCTGCCTTCTCTCAGCTTCTCAGGCTCAAATCTCCGCTCTTGTTTCTCTGCATATTTGACCCCCACATTGACTTTGTTTCCTTTTGTCTTGGCCTGAACGGAGGAAAGGGCATGAAGCACAGATGGGCGTCCAGCAGCCTCCCTTCTCCTCAGTGAGTCACCTTAGTGAGGCTCAGGGGCTTAAGTGTCCCTGTGGATATCAGACCTCGTCCAGCCCCTGCCCCTGCCCCTGCCCCATGCCCACTCTGCCCCCACACTCACCATGCTGGCCAGAGCCAGGAGAGTGGATTGAACTTGTGTATGGTTGGTGTTTTCAAACAGGTCGTTGGCCTCAAAGATGTCGTGGGGTTTCACCCCATACTTGGTAATGGCTTTGATGAAATTACCTATGTTCTCCAGCTGTAGGGGAGGAGACGGCCCTGTCAGAGATGGGAGGGTGGAGGGCCGAGGGGCTAGGGGATCGGGGACTGACTGAAACTCCTGTAGCTCCAGCTCCAGGAATTCAGTGCTTCTTCTGGGCCTCTGTGGGGCACTTGTCCACATAAGTTTACACACACACACACACACACACACACACACACTAATAAATACATAAAAAGGAATCTTTAAAAAATAGGTTACTAAGGAGGCTTAGTAGCACAAGCCTGTCATGTCACCCCTGAGAAGGCTGAGACAGAATTGCAAATTCAAGGGTGGTCTGGGCAACTTAATGAGACATTGTCTCAGAATAAAAAGTAGGAGTTATGAAGGTGATTTTGGTAAGAAATACAAACAAAACAAACAAGCAAACACTTTCTGTACAAGTGTCAGGATCAGAGTTCGAATCTCCAGACACCAAGTAAAAGCCCGATACACAGCATGAACGTCAGAAATCCTAGGACCCCTATAGGCGGGACCAGAAGCAGGGACAGAAGACTCGGTTCAGGAGACTGCCAGCCTGGTCCCAGAGGAAACAATGAAGAGTTGGAGACCTTGTCTCAAACAAGTAAGAGGACCAGGACCAGAGTAGTCCTCTGACAGTGAGGGAGACCTTGACAAAACCAACATTCGAAATCTGGAGTTGAGTGTGGTTCTAAGGTAGAGACCCTGCCTAGAATCCCCCAGAGAGGGGCTGAGGCATGGCTAGCCCATGGAGCTCCAGCCTAGCACACACTCATGGCTCTGGGTTCAATTTTCATTACTAAAATAGAAAACAAACAAGTACGTTGTGTCTGAACTTACCTGGTGCCAGTTCTGGGTTGACTCATTGACCTTCTTCACAGAGCCTGGCTGGAGCTTGTTGATAAATCTAACAAAGAGAAGTGGGGAGCGCGGCAGGTGAGTCCCGGGTGCACATAAGTAAATAGATATGATAAAATGTGTATGTGTGTGCGTGTGTGTACATGTGTGTACCTCTGTTGACATGTGTAGAGGCCACAAAATGATATTAGGTGTCCTCTATTGCTCTCTGCTCATTCTTTTGAGGCAGAGTCTCTCCCTGAACTTAGGGCTCACTTTTTCTCAGATGGACTGGAAGCCATCAGGCCCCAGTGTCCTTCCATCCTCCCAACTCTCCGAGCCAGGGTTGCCGGCATAGGGATGTTTCACTCGCTACATGGATGTTGGAGCAAGTGCTGAGCCACCTCCCCAGCTTGTCTTCGGTTTTAGCATCCAAGTCCAAGACCACACAGCAAGCACCTTCCTGACTGAGCCATCTCCCCAGGCCTAGTGTTGGCGTCATGCTGTGTTGTTCTGCAAGGCAGGCTTTCCTGTAGCCTATGGTCTCACAGTGTAGAGACAGGGTGGACTTTGAATCTCTGATTCTCCTACCTCCACCTCTAATGTGCCCTGAGGGTACAGGCCTGCACCACCATACCTGGCTTTATACTATGCAAGAGATGAACCCAGTGTCCCTGCATGCTAGGGGAGCGCTCCACCTTCCCCACCCCAGCCTTCCGCATTTGAGAAGACAGGGTCTTGTTATGCAGCCTAGACTGAACTAGAATTCTGAACCCTACCTCAGCTTTGCCAGCGTGAGGTCACAGGGGTATGGCGGGCCACGGTGAGGATTTTCATCTTCCGCAGTGATGAGGGCACTGGGAAGCCACGGTCTACATCAATTCCTGTGACACCACCTTAATGTCATTTAAACTGGTAATAAACAGCCACTATTGCCCACTGCCATTTAAGCTGTAATGCTGGGATCCACCGACAGGCCTGCCCTGGAGAGTGTGCTAGCTGAGTAATGCCCTCGGAGTACCTCGGGGCTTTGGTGTTACCTGACTGACTCTTGTCATCTCTGCCTGTGAAACCGGCACAAGGTGAGTCTCTTTCGCCTTTCAAGGAATGGGAGTGACATCAAATATCAGTGTCTAACTCCAGCTCCAGGCTTGGGATCATCAGGGGACATTGAGGGGTTATTTGGAGAGGGGCTGCTGGGCTAGGAGCAGGGCCGTCACCTTAAGAACCTCACTCACTCGCAAAGAATGATCCCGTCTTTGAGGCCATCCATGAAGTTGTTCCCGATGCGCCGGCCTGTCACCCCCTCAATCCACTCCCTCAGCTCCTGCTCGCGCTGATGGTCGTATTTCTGGGCCAACTGAGGAGACAGGCATGCAGAGCAGGTGATGAGGACCCAAGCAATAGAGAGTGGATTTGGCTTTCCGGGAGCCCAGGCCAGCCCGGGTAGGCCGGATCTCATCCCAACTAAGGCAATCCCGTCTTAGTGTCCACAGTAGGGAGGGGTGCTGGGGGCGGCTGAGGGCCAGGGTTGAGGTGGCACCTGCCCAGGGGGCCATTCCGGGCATTCTGAGGTTTGGCACCAATGAATAGGCAAGAGGGGGCTGGAAAGCCAGATCCTTGAAGCTGGGGGGTTGGCGGTGGGGGTGGGGCGGCGCTTGGCTCCTTGGTTTCCCCTCCAAGCCAAACTTGGGGCTTAGCTTCCCCTGACCCAGCCCTCTCCACTCTCCTGTTGTAAGGAGAAATGCCTTAAACTGGGGGTGGGGAGGGACCTAAGAAGGAGCCACCGCTCTCCTGCTCGTACAACTGTCTCCGTGTAGTCCCAGGTCATCGTGCATACAATCTCTAGTTAGAAATGAGAGTATCTTGTCCTCCTCCTAACCCTTGCCTGTCTATGTTTCTTTAGGTCTGTCTTCAGCCCCACTTGGTCTCTCTCGTTGTTCTCCAACTCTCTACATTATCTTTTACTCAGTCTCGGGGGTCCCATCTCTGAAGACCTGTCCGCTGTACAGCTGTGGGGCTCATAGCTTTTTTTTTTAAGCTTCTGCTCCAATCCCATCTTCCCGGGTACGGGTGAGATTCCGCACACTCCCTTCTCAACTTCTTAGCTCTTATCTCCCTCCTGGCTTGCTCTCCTGTCTCCTGTCTCCACTCTCCAAGGCTGCTTCACGTTCTTTCTGCAATCCTCCTGCATGCTAGCCTCCCAGCCCCTGGAGGCGGTGAGATAGAGGGATGCTTCACTTCTTCTGCATGGGGAGAGGAGGGATGCAGCCCCTTACCTGGCCCCAGCCCTGCCGCCCCCCTCCTCACCAGCCCGGCTTTATAAAGCAAACCGGCCCTTATATAGCGCGGGCCCGGGCTGCCCAAGGCCGCCTTATAAGGCGCGGCGGCTCCTCTGCGACTCTGGGGCCGGCGCTGGGGGGAGGGGGCGGCGCTGCCATCAGTCTCCGGCAGAGCACCCGCCCCCCACACTCCCTGAACTCCAGCCCCTAGGATACCCTAACCGGATCCAGGTCCCAATCCCTGCTCCTCGCTCCCCACGGCTCCTGCTGTGGGACCCTGGAAAGAACGTGACTCAGTGTTACCTTCTGTCAAATGGGACTGCCTCTCCCCCTCCTCGCAGTCCCCTGTGCTGAGAAGCCAGTCCATCCCGTTGTGGAGACGGTTTGGCTCTGCACTTGCCCTACCTGGCGCCCTAGCTCCTCATTTCTCCTTTCTAAGCCTCATTTTACCCATCCATGGCAGGAAGATAATGTCTCTCAATATCTTTTAGCTCTGCAGACTGACAGCGTTGATTTTTTTTTTTTTAAAGGTAGGGAATCTGTCCCTTCCCCTTCCGTCCCTCCCAGGAACAAGAAGATTGACCAAGGACTCTGAGCACTCTTATTATTTCTATTTATAGATCGTGGGGTCCCCTCACTTCACCTCTCAAGTAACTGAGGGCTCTGGGATGTTCCAAGGACAGAAAAATAGCCCCTACCTGTTATCCTCTCAGGTCTTAGGACATGTGACACAGGTAGGAGGGGGTTCCGGGAACAGGGCTCTGTCCCAGTGGGGTGTCTGTCAGTCCTTCCAGCCTTACCTTGTTCTTTACCTCAGCAGACAGGCCGTAGGCGGGACCTCGGTTAAAGTGTGCAGAAGACATGCCGGCCAGGGGGCTCTGGCAAAGTGGAGGTGCCGATAACACTGACAGACAAGCGCAACCGGCAGCTGAGCCTCCTTCTGCACCCTCTTCCCTCCTCACACGTTTTTGAAGCTCCAGAAGCCAGCCCCGGGCTCTTCCAAGCCTGTCCCATTGGCCACGGGGGCTTGCCAAGGGGCGTGGCACCCCACACATACTCTGGCCACCCCCACCTCCTGATGTCAGAGCCTTGGTATTGGGAGCTGACTGTGTCATTGTTTCCACCTAGGGGGCTGAATGCCTTATTCTGGGAGGGGGGGGGTTCTCATACAGTGCCCCCTCTTCCACCCTTCTCCCCATGCCAACTGTCCTATCTCTGAGACTGCTTATCTCAGGGGTCATTGATCTCCTTCAGTCCCGAGGCAGAACCGATGCACCCCACCCAAGCCCCTAGTGTAGTAAGATGATCTGACTGATCACCAACCCTCTACACATAACCTTCCCCTCTATGGGCCTCTATTGCCAAATCTCTAGAAGGGCTAACAAGAGTGCTTGCCTCACAAGGGTGCAGTAAAGGTCAGGGGGGAAAATGTCACCTCCAGGGTGCCCAGTATGAAGACTGGCACAAAGGAGAGAGCCTCAGCAAAGCTTTATTTCTTTGAGGAATCCAGTAGCCAGTTCTGTCCTCTCCGATCGCTCATAAGGACTTGGAGCTGCAAAGAACCTAGATCTCAGCTCACAGATGACCCATGCCTGCAATCGCAGCACTTGAGAACCTGAAGCAAAAGGACACCTGAGAGTTTGGGGCCAGCCTGGGCCACATAGAATTCTAGCATAGCCTGGGCTTGAGAGTGACTCTCTCTCTCTCTCTCTCTCTCTCTCTCACACACACACACACACACACACACACACACACACACACAATAGTTTAAAATGGGTAGGGGAGGCTGGGTTAAGGTGTTTACCAACAAGTTTGATGTCTAGAGTTTGAACTCCAGGACTCAATAGAACGAGAGAGCAAGCTCTTTCAAGTTTTCCTCTGACCTCTGTTGCATACACACACAAAAACAAACACACACACAAATGTAACAAGAAATTTTAAAGGGTGAGGCTAGGACATAGGTCTATCAGCAGAGCATTTGCATGCACAAAACCCTGGCCTCAGTCCCCAGGACCACATAAACCAAGCCTGGTAATTCTTGTGTGTAATTCCAATACCCAGGAGGTACAGGCAGGATGTTCAGAAGTACAAGATCATCCTTGGCTACATGCTGAGTTCAAGATCAATCTGGATTATTTGAAATGAAAAAACGAACAAAGAAATATCCTGGATTTATTCCCAATATCCATTCACTGGCCACCTGAGCCCCTGGGGCCAGGTTTACAGGTCTTGGGTCATGACCACTCCCCTATCTCTATCCAAATCAGGCTGGTCTGGTTGGACACCTGTAAGTATTCCTATCTAGACAGCTTTCATCTGGACCATGGAGTCGGATGCTCCACCCACATCATGTCAAGGACAGGATAGTGACACGTAGATAACATCAATCTTCTATGAATTAACGACACTTTAAGAACCTGCAATTTGCTGGCCACATATAAAGGGCACATCTGGCAAGGCATGGAAGTCCACACCATTAATCTCAGCACTCAGGAGGCAGAGGCAGGTCCATCACAGGAAGTTCCAGACCGGCCAAGGCTACATGGTTAGACTCTGTCTCAAAACAACAATAATTAGGCCAGCCTGGTCTACAGAGTGAGTTCCAGGACAGCCAGGGCTACACAGAGAAACCCTGTCTTGAAAACAAACAAACAAACAACAATAGTAAATAATAATAATAAAATTTTATTTTGGTATGGGTTGGAGACACAGGTCTGTGGTAAAGCCTCAGTGACAAGCCCTTACCCGGCATGTGAAAATCTTCAAGAACAATTGTCCATTGCAAGAGAACCGTGCAGACTGAAGATGCTTCCAGATGCTGAACAAACGTGAACAGAAGAGCTGATGAGGTGGCCTGGCAGGCGAAGGAACTTGCCACCGAGCCTGACTATCTGAGTTTGATTTCTGGGGCTGCCACGATGGAAGGAGAAATCTGAAAGTTGTTCTCTGACCTCCACACACAAGATGGGATATGTATGAAAGCACACGCATGCTCGTGCACGCGCACACACACACACACACACACACACACACACACACACACATACACACAAGCACAGTGAAATATTAATGTTTATTCTAACATTTCTGGGCAGCGAGTGGGACCATGTCTTATGTGGCTCAGGCTGGTCTTGCAGTCTAGCCAAGGATGACCTTGAACTCTCGATTCTTCTTCCTCTCCTCCCAGCCCTGGCATAGCCGTCCTGGACAACCGCACCCAGGCACACTATCATACACCCTCCCCCACTCTCCTCCCTGCTCCTCCTTTTATATTAGGCTGCCTTCCTCTCCTCTTCCCAATCAGTCCCATGTCTGCTTTCATGCCATGTAGAATATTAAACAAACACACACACAAAGCTTCTCAGGCTGGGGAGATGGCTCAGTGGCTAAGAGCACACACTGTTCTTGTAGAGGACTTGAACTCGGTCCCTGGCTCCCGTATCAGGTGGCAGGGACACAGAAAAAAGAAAACCTTGCTTGAGACATGGTCTCACTAAATTCCAAGGCTGGACTTGAACTTGGAATCTGCCTCTCTTCACCTTTTTTTTTTTTTTTGTCGTTGTCGTCGTTGTTGTTGTTGTTGTTGTTGTTTTGTTTTTTCGAGACAGGGTTTCTCTGTGTAGCCCTGGCTGTCTTGGAACTCACTCTGTAAACCAGGCTGGCCTGGAACTAAGAAATCCTCCTGCCTCTGCCTCCCAAGTGCTGGGATTAAAGGTGTGTGCCACCACTGCCCGGCTCTCTTCACCTTTTAATGTAGCTGGGATTACAGGCATGCATTGCCTAACCTAACTTTGCCAACAGCTTTTCTGTCAAGGCCTGTTCAAACTGTGACCATATAGCAACTCGATACTCACTGCACCTCTACAGCCAATGCTGTTATCATGGGCACCATACATATATAATTTATGAGTACATATAATACTACATGTGAGTACACTGTGGCTGTCTTCAGACATACCCAAAGAGGGCATCAGATCCCATTACAGATGGTTGTGAACCACCATGTGGTTGCTGGGAATTGAACTCAGGACCTCTGGAAGAGCAGTCAGTGTTCTTAACTGCCGAACCATCTCTTCAGCCCCCTATCATGGGCACTTTACAGATGGAGGGATGGAGGCACAGGCAGAGGTGTGGAACCCCTTTCCATAGGAATGTCACATAGTTTTGTCAGTGTTCCAGCAGAATTTGAACTCAGCTTCTGTCCCAAATCCTGTGAGGTTCAGAGTGTCTTGGCCATCACGTTGATGCTTGGAGCTGATAGTCCTTTGCCGTGTAGTCTGAACACTGTGACTTTAACAGCACCCCAGGCCTTTGTGACAGGCCAGTAGCACCTGCTCTCTCTTTTTGGAGACAGGCTTTCACAGTGTAGCCCAGGCTGCCCCCCTGAGTGCTAGTGTGTCAGGTGTACACAGAGCTAGTGTAAGCTAACAGACAGAAATTGTACAGGCATTGTCTCATAAACTTTGAGAATGGATGGATGGATGGATGGATACCCAGCTTTTGTCATTTGACATCTGGTGATATGTGCCTGCAATCTATCATTTGGAGATGCAAGCAGGGAGGTCAAGAGTTCAAGGTCCTCCTCTACTGTATCATGACTCTGACCCAACCTGAGCTATGTGACATGAGGTCAGTCTCAGAAAAGAAGCAAACAAAAGAAAATGAAGTTTCAAAGGTCTGGTGGAGTTGGTACAGTGCTTTTCAGTCATGCATAAAGATCTGTCCCAAAATAAAACACTAGGATCCATCCCCAGCCAGGCACAAGCCAGGCCCAGCAGAGCACATCTCCAATCACAGCCATGATTGGAGAGGCAGCAGCACAAGGACCAGAGATTCAAAGCCATATTTAACTTACATACTGAGTTTGAGAGGCTACTACATAAGAGAGATCCTATCTCAAAAAATTAATAAGATTAAAAAGAGAGAGAACAAGAAAAATAAATAAAAGAGAAATGGTTGGTCATGGGGGCATACAACTGTAATCGCAGCACTCAGGAGACAGAGTCCAGTGGATCTCTGAGTCTGAGGCCAGCCTGGTCTACATAGTGTGATCTAGGCCTGCCAGGGCTACGTAGTGAAAGTCTGGACAGGAGGAAGAGAGGGAGAGAGGGAGTGGGAAAGGAGGGACAGAGACAGAAATAGATACAGAGACAGAGCAAACGACAGACAGAGACAGACAGAACCAGTAGGCTAAGGACCAAATAGCATCAATAAGATAGCAACCCATGCCTCCCCACAGCCCTCGAAGGAGGGTCCTGCAGGAGGAACAGAGAAGTGTAGACGGTTGTACAGGTCACACAGCCTGAAGGGAGTAGAGTGGAATTTGAACTAACTCATAATCGAGGGCTTCTCCCATCGAGAGAGCCGCGATTGCTCCAGCAAGATCCGGTACCCCCTGGCGGCCAGGGCACTGCGCCGAGGCGAGCGGAGCGGCTGACGTCAGCGCTGACTCACTCGCGGGGCTCCCGGTCGGTCCGCTGCTGCTTGGGCTGCTGCTTGGCCATTTATAGAATCCCTGCTAGCTCTGAAGTCAGAGCGCTGGCACGGCTGAGGGGGCGGTAGGTGGGGAGCCCGGGTACCCCAGGGGCGGTGCTCTGTGGGCCTCCCGTGGCGTCCTGATCCTGGAGCTCATCGCTGGTCCCATCCTGGTCCCTGATCACCTAACCACAGCCCACAGCAGCTGCTGTGCCTCAGTTTCCCACTCCTTTCAAGTTTGCTGATACACAGCTGTGATACCAGCACTCAAGAGGTGGAGTCAGGAGCATCAGGAGTTCAGGTCAGCATGGACTACATAGAAAGTTCCAGGCTAGCCTGGGCTCCATGACTCAAAAAAAATTTTTTTTCTTTTTTAATTAAAATTTTGTTTAAATAAGCCAGGCAGTGTTGATGAACACCTCTAATCCCAGCACTGGGGAGTCAGAGGTAGGAAGATTTCTGAGTTCAAGGCTAGTTCTACAAAGCAAGTTCCAAGACAGCGAAGGCTACATGGAGAAACCCTGTCTCAAAAAGTAAATAGTTAAACAAATAAATAAATATTAAATATTAAATAAATAGGAAAGAAGGAAAGGTAAAACCAGTGCTTCCCCTAAGCTTGAGGGGACTCCCTAAAATACTTCCCCACAAATTTCGGTACCTTCATGTGTTGGTGGGAGTGATCAAACTCCACTACACCAGTTTTTCTTGGCAGTTCTCTCTTAAAGAAATGTTCAACATCCTTAGTTATCAGGGAAATGCAAATCAAAACGACTTTGAGATTCCATCTTAACACCTGTCAGAATGGCTAAGATCAAAAACTTAGGTGACAGCTCATGCTGGTGAGGATGTGAAGCAAGGGGAACACTCCTCCATTGGGGGTGGGAACATAAACTTATACAGTCACTTTGGAAGTCAATTTGGCAGTTTCTTAGAAAACTAGGGATAGTTCTACCCCAAGACCCAGCTATACCACTCCTGGGCACATACCCAAAAGATGCTTCACCATACCATGAGGACTCAACTATGTTCATAGCAGCTTTATTCCTAGTAGCCAGAGACTGGAAATAACACAGAAGTCCCTCAACCGAAGTAAGGATAAAGAAAATGTGGTACATTTACACAATGGAATATTTCAACATAGCTATTAAAAACAATGACATCATGAAATTTTCAGGCAAATGGATGGAACTTGAGAATATCATCCTGAGTGAGGTAACCCAGACTCAGACAAACATGGAATGTACTCGCTTGTAAGTGGACATTAGCCATAAATTACAGGATAACTATGTTACAATCCAGAGACCCAGAGAAGCTAAGTAACAAGGAGGGCCCATGGGGGCATGCTTTAATCTCACTCAGAAGGGGAAATAGAATAGACATCAGGATGGATGGAAGGGGGATGTGATGGGGGAGGGGCTAGTGATGTGTTAGAATAGTGGCTCGCATCTGGACATCTGGACACAGCACACTAGGCCAAGGCAGTTCCACATGTAAGAGGTTTATTGAGAGAGAGAGAGAGGTGGCAGAAAGAAAAGGGGGGGTATTCCCATATATATACATGTATGTATATATATGGATAATGACATAACACAGGTAAAGGTGGGAGGTGAGCCAAGTGGATTCTGGGAATATGGTGGCTGTTGTCTTGGCAATGGGTCTGTAGGTCCCTGCTGTCGCCTATGTGATGTCATAGGTTTGGGAGGTCCTAATGCCAACAGCTAGGGAGGGATCAAGTTGGGGAGGATAGAGGGAGATTCATCCCTAAATGCAAGAACAATGAAAGATGCGGGTCTTACACTCACGCACTTTGAGATAGGGATTCTTAGCTGCACACCGAGTGGGGTGTGGCTCCCCAGCGCCGTCGGGACCCATCAGGACCAAGGACAGTAGCTCTGAGAGTGCTTTTTATGTCCCTTTTCTCCTCTCCCTAGAAGAGTAACTGGAGGAACACACAGGGACTGGGTCATGACCTGGGACTGGCATTTTTCTAAAACATCCTATATCTCTTAGTCTCATAAGCAGCAGGGTTTCCAGGAAATTACTGAAAGAAAGCACTTGGATACTAGACATGGTGGTGCTCACGTTTAAGTCCAAGACTGAAGGCAGAAGCAGGTGGGATCTCTGTGAGTTCAAGACCAGCCTGGGCTCCATAATATGAGTTACAGGCTGGGTAGGGGGGGCTACATAGTGAGATGCTATCTAAAAGAGCAGAGAGAGTTTATTCGTATTTAGCTTTATTTTATTTTAATTTCCGAGGCAATCTCCTATACCTTGGGCCAACCTTAAACTTTCGATGCAGCTGAGAATAACCTTGACCTTCTGATCCTCCTGCCTCCGTCTTCTGAGTGCTGGGAAGTACTCAGAAGTACACTTGTCTGTATGTTTATTTCTTAAATTACATTTATTTTATATGACACACAAATTGTGTGTGTGTGTGTGTGTGTGTGTGTGTGTTTAAGTCAGGAACAATTTGTGGAAGTCAGTTCTCTTCTATTATAAGGTATAGGGGTTCAAACTCAGGCTTGCTTGCTGGCAATTTCATATTCTCTCTCTCTCTCTCTCTCTCTCTCTCTCTCTCTCTCTCTCTCTCTCTCTCTCTCTCTCTCTCGGATCTTACATAGCCCAGGCTGGTCTTCTACTCTCTGTGTAGCCATGCTACCACCCCCAGATTTTTTTTGTAGGATGGGTGACTACCACAGTGAGCGAGGGGAGACTCTGTGGCAATGGGCAACGTGGAGGCTACCTGATGCTCCTGGTGGGTGTGAGCAATTTTCAGACATTTCATCTGACAGAAGTCCTCAGCTTCACATCTGGGTTGTCTTCTTTCTTAGTAGTCTCAAGGAGTCTAAGTGTGGGTATGGAGAGTGGGGAATGTGTGCGGGGATGTCAACTGCTGTGCCATGTGACCCCACACATCTATCAACAGGGAAGATGGGACACAGCCAAGGGGCCAGTGCATGCAGACTCTGCTGCAGCCAGAGGTGCCACAGCACAGTGGGAAGTGCAGAACTCCTCACCTTTTGCACTCTTTGGAGCTGTGGTGGTTGAACGAGGATGGCCCCCATCTATCGGCTCATACATTTGACTGCTTGGTCCCCAGTTGGTGGGCTGTTTAGGAAAGCGTGGCCCTGTTGGAGGATGTGTGTCCCTAGATGTGGGTTCAAAAGTCCATGTCAGACTTTGTCCCTCTGACTCCTACTTTTGGGTCAGATGTGAACTCTTAGCTACTGCTCCAGCACCATGCCTACCTTTCCGCCGCCATGCTCCCACCATGCTGGTCATGGACTCACCTGTGAAACTGTAAGCAAGCTCCCCAAGTAAATGCTCTCTTTTGTAAGTTGCCTTGGTCATGGTGTCTCTTCACAGCAATAGCACAGTGACTAAGACGAGAATGTGCACCGATGCTTCCTGGCTTCATAGCTTTAGACAGGCTGATTTTATTCTGGATTGATTTTTTTTTTTTTTTAAATACAGATCTCAAGTAGCCCAAGCTGATTCAGAACTCAATATAGGGACCATTGATATGACTCAGTGGTAAAAGGCTTTTGATATGAGCCTCAATCTTATTCTTAGAGCCTATGAGAAGACCAACTCATTTAATGTCTTCTGACTTCCACATGCACACCAAGCCACACATGACCCACCCAAATAAACAAAGTCAAATACTTTTTAAATATAACTTAACATGTAGCTAAGGATGGACTTAAGCTTTTGATCCTGTGCCTTTGTCTTCTGAGTGACAGATGAAGCCCGCACCACCTCCCAGCACACACACTCCCGCACCCCACATTACCACCCCCCACCGACACCACCCCCTGGCTTTGGACAGCTGTCCTCACATTTCTGAACCTTCATTTCCTTCTGTAATGGTATTGAAATAGTTCTTCTCAGGATTGCTTGTTTTTAACAGTTTTTAACATTCATTCATTCATTCATCCATGTGTATGCCAGTATATATGGAGGTCATAGGACAGCTTGCAGAAATGTTTTCTCCTTCTGTTATGGGAGTCCCAGGAATGGAACTCGGGTCCTCAGGTTTGGTGGCGAGTGCCTCTACCTGCTGACTCATCTCCTGGCCCTTCTAGGGTACAAGCATTTAAAGACTGGTCTAGTGGGCATAAGCATTTATACTCACTAAGAATGAGGAGCTGAATTTGAATCCCTAGAACCCATATCAAAGCTAGTTATGGGGGCTGGAGAGATGGCTTAGCGGTTAAGAGCACTGACTGCTCTTCCAGAGGTCCTGAGTTTAGTTCCCAGCAACCACATGGTGGCTCACAACCATCTGTAATGGATCTGATGCCCTCTTCTGGTGTTTCTGAAGCTACAGTATACTTACATACATTAAATAAATAAAATCTTTAAAAACAAACAAACAATCAACAACAACAAAAAACTAGGTATGGCAGCTGGGCATGGTGGTGCACACATTTAATCGCAGCACTTGGGAGGCAGAATCAGATGCATCTCTGTGAGTTCAAGGCCAGCCTGTTCTATACATTGAGTTCCCGGACAGTGAGGGCTACATAATAGAGATACCCTGTCTCAAAACAACAACAAAACAAATAAATAAAAGCCAGGCATGGCTGCCTGTGATCCCAGCATGGGATAGGAGCTGGGGACAGAGACAGGAGGGCCCTAGAAGTTGGCTGATTAAACCAGCTTACTGACAACAGTAGCCATTAGGGGCTCCCATGTTAAGGGAATAAGACAGCAACAAAGACAGACACAAGGCATTCTCCTCTGGACTCCTCAGTGCACACACAGTGCAGAGGAACCTTGATATACATGTACACACACACACACACACACACACACACACACACACCTGGTCATTTTTAGAGAAGAGTTGTAAAACTAGTTGCAGAGTTCTCGAGTATACTTACTCCTAGATGCTTAAGTTAACATTTTTAAAATTTTTACATATATGAGTCTACCATAGCTGTCTTCAGACTCACAAGAAAAGGGCATTGGATTCCATTACAGATGGTTGTGAGCCATCATGAGGTTTCTGGGAATTGTACTCAGGACCTTTAAAAAAGCAGCCAGCGCTCTTAACTTCTGAGCTATCTCTCCAGCCCCAGTGTTAACATTTTTAAAAGTTGTACATGCATGTGTGCTCCCATGTGTTTGTATGTGCACATGAGTGTATGTATGTGCATCCAGAGGTGTTGGGTCCCTGGAGCTGGAATTACAAGTGGTTGTGAGCTACTCCACGGGTCCTGCGAACCAAACCCTGCAACAGCAGTAAGTGTTCTTAACTCCTGAGCTACCCGGCCCTTAATGTTAACTGTTATAAAAATAAATTAACTTTTTGGTTTGTTTGTTTTAGCTGGTTGAGACAAGATCTCATTGTGTAGTCGAGGCTGGCCTCAAACTCACAAGTCTCCTGCCTCAGCATCCTAACTCTGGGGATTACAGGCATGTACCCCACGTCCTCCGGCTCAGGAAAGCTCTGTCTGCTAAGCTACGGGCTCATGGGAATTGCTTCGGGGGTTGGTTCTGTTTGGTTTTCTGTCCTTCCTGGAGCACAGCCATCCTTGCCCTTAGTCTCAGGCCTCTGTTGATTCTCCAGTGGTTGTCCTTCAGTCATTTGGGAGCCTGACCCCATGCCGCCCCTCAGCAGTGATTCTCTGTGGAAATGGTTTCATAAGTTGGTCCTGACTAAAGCTTTTTGGGAAGAGCACTGGAGGGGTGACAGTGTGCCTTCTGTGTGCGTCATACCCAGGGTATGTGATGTCACTGTGACTCATGGCTGGTGGTGAGAAGTGAGGTCCTCTGGCTTCCAGGAAGTCTGCCAGCACTCTCCACTATCTTCCTAGGGTTATTTTAAGGAACTCCTGATAAAGAGGGACACCTCGAGCCTCAGATATACTATTGTGTTCTATACCATGTAGGACTGGCTGGCACAGGGACAGAGGTGTCAGTGAAAGCATTTGTTTAAATCAGCCATGCAGGGCTGCATTCCTCAACCTTCTCTGTTTGTTTTTAAATTTTTTATTACATTTATATACTTGTGTGAGTGCATCCAAGCACAAGCTAAGATACACATGTAAACAGCAAAGGAAAACATGTAGGATTCTGTTCTCCCCTTCTACCATGAGTCTTAGGAATCCAAGTCAGCTCTCAGGTTGCAAATGCATTTATATGGGTCACATCACTACATCACTGCTCTGAGGCTGTTATTTATTTATTTTTAAATGGTGGTAATGAGAACTGAATCTAGGGGCTTTTATGCATGCTAAGTAAGCACTCTACCACTGAACTACACATTAAGCCCCACGGTACCCTTTCATTTTAAAGCCTTTACTCATTTTAAAGTTTTGTGTGCAGGCTCGAAAGATGGCTCAAAGGTTAAGAGCACTGACTGTTCTTCCAGAGGTCGTGAGTTCAAATCCCAGTAACCACATGGTGGCTCACAACCATGTAATGAGATCTGATGCCCTCTTTTGGCATGTCTGAAGAGAGCAATGGTGTATTCATATACATAAAATAAATAACTCTTTTTTTAAAAAAAGTTTTATGTGCATGAGTGTTTTGCTTGCACGTAAGTGTTGAATGTGCCTTCAATGCCAGCAAGAGCAAGTTTAGTTCTCAGCACCCATGTGGCAGGCAGTGGCAGGCAGCTCACAACTGTCTATAACTCTAGTTTCATGTCCAATGCCCTCTTCTGGCCTTTACAGCACTGCACACAAGTGCACAAACCCATACGTGGACATGAACACACACACACACACACACACA
>JADRCD010128233.1:0-18004 GCA_019843815.1 Montemys delectorum | reverse complement strand
TTTTTCTTTGTATGATAGACTTTTGATATAGAAAAGTGATTATAATATAAATATTCAGCACAAGGAATGTGGTAGACGGGATCAGTGTTGGAATGTGTGATCTAACTTTTGAGCTAGTGAGCCAATGGACCTTTATCCTGCCAGGCAGTTTGAATCCAAAGCATCTATTTTTCTATCTGTCTAAATATATATCAGAACAGAAATTGTATGCAGGAAGTGAACAGTTAACCATTGCAGAGAGATATGGAAATCTCTCTTCCCCCCTCCAGTAAATAATGAGACCACAGCCACAGGAAACATCTGCTATGAGTTAGCAAGAGAAACTCTGTAGACCACGCTGGCCTAGAACCCTAGAACTGCCTCTGCCTCATGAGTGCTAGGGTTAAAGATATGGGCTACCATTGAGAAGGGGGTGAGCTCAGGCTTCAGAGAGGCCCAGGCATGGATGAGAGTAGAAGTGGAGATCCCTTGGTTAACTTCTCTCTCTTCCAGCCTGTGACAGACCCTGCTAGGTGTCTTTCTCCCAAGCAGAAAGTCATCTTGAAAATGTAAAGTGGTGCCGGACCTGCTGATGTATAATCCCAGCTATTTGAACCATTGAGGCAGGAGGATCATAAGTTCAAAGATAGCCTGGGCAACTTGGAAAAACAGCGTCTCAAAATAGAAAATAAAATGTGTTGAGGGGGTAACCAGGGCACTGCTCTGCGGGGTTCTGTAATCACAACGCAGCTGTGGATGGGGTAAGTCCCTCTCAGATACAAGGAAACCAGTTATTTTGGAAGCATTTATATTTACTCTGGCATCATTTCTCATTTACAGGGTTCTTTTAAAAGTATGGAAGCTCTCTTGTATAGAAAACCTGAGGACATGATTTTTAAAACCTCACCTACCTTGGATACTGCCCATGCAAGCGTAGAGGAACACCTACTTGAGAGTCCTCTGCTGATAAGAACATGAAGATTTAAATTTTGCCAATTCTTACAGTGTTACTTTCAGTGGCTTTGCAACCTTAATCATGATTGCATGTATGTTTTGACAACTTTACACCAAAGGCATGGTTTTTTTTTTTTGTAGATGTCTGAATTAAATATCCATCTCTTTTCAAGTTAGCTGAGTTAAGATTTAAGTGGTTCTGATTAACCTGGCTGTGTTCATTTGCTCCTAAATATTCGCCTGCAGAGCCATCTCCTTTTGCATAAACTGATTTGGGAGTATAGCCCTAGGAAATACAATTTTCTAAATAGCTAAGAGCATCATGTCCAGTGTGTTCCCTTGAAACTGAATGTGTAAGATTCAACCTCCTTGCCTTGCTTAGCTCTCAGGTGGTACAGAGTGGAAATTGGAACCAAACGATCACACTCTGCATTGATGGAAAAAACAGAGCTGATGAAGTGAAGACTGTAAGGGGTCTGTGTGCGGGAGGGAGCCATGTGGGAGCCATGGCTATGAAGGAATGTGCAGGGCTCACTTTAGAATTCAGAAAGCTTTGAGGATGGACAGTTTTGTCCAGTACAGCATGCTCGCATATTACCCTCTGGCTACATCCAGCAATCAGAGAGATGGCTCCTAATAAACAGTGTATGTCTTCGTGAGCACGTCTTCCTGGAAGCGTGAGGGACAAGGGTCCCATTTGTTGAGATGGACATTCTGGGCACATCACAAACTGGTTGAGTATGCTGCTTTTCTGCTTTGACAAGTACTGAGATTTTAGAACTGGGTTACATTGGGTAACCCAGAATTTAGAATTGGGTTACATTGGGTCATTGGGTTGAAATGTTTTGATGAGTATACAATAAGCACCATAAGGTTCATTCTGTCGCTGTATATTCGCACGCAAAAAGCTGCTTAGGGAGGAAAAGGTTCATTTGGCTTACTGTTCCATGTTGTGGTCTATCACTGAGGGGAAGTCAAGGCAAGAACTCAAACACACAGTCATACCATAGCCACAGTCTAAAGCCTAGAGAAACAAATAGAGCCTTGCCTGGCAGCTTACCAGTTCTCAGCTAAGTTTCTTTCCTTTCATATGGTTCCAGTATCTACCTAAGGGATGCTTCTGCCCATAGTGGAATGGATCAATTTACGATGACGACATTGCCCCAGAAACATGTCCACAGGCCAATGTGATCCAGACAATTGAGGTTTGATTCTTAGGTGGCTCTTGTTTTTGCCAACCTGGCAATTGCAACTAACTATCAGAGTGTGGTTGAGAACGTGGACCATATCTTGTTTTCAAGATTTTTGTAGTCTCAAATATTGTAATACAGGATGCAGTAAGAATATAAATTAGATGTGAATGAGTAATTATGAGAATTTAAAGAAAGGTACAATTCATCTTCCTAGAAACAGTGAATTGGGGTTGTTTAATTTCCCCTAGTTTGATATTTTACTTGAGTTTTCAATCCTTATGTCAAAAGCTGTAGGTTATATATAACTGAAAAATGTTAATTATACTATAGCAGAAGCTCACTTCCCTCTCCCTTTCACAGAGAAACATTAATCTGGACTTCTTCCCTGGTCATCTTCCTCTCTTTCTCAGTACTATCATCAAAATAAGGTGATTAAAACTAGACAGGAAGGCATGCTCAACCTCTACAGTGTCTTGTCATCTCTTCATGTCCTGTAGTGTCACCCCTATGACTTTACTCATGCGTATGAATTCCTTTCTATGTCTACCCTCAGGCACACTGTTGAGATCAACATGATTGCTCAGCTTTACTCCAGCAGCTTCCAGACTATGTTATCTCCTTTATAGTCTTATTTTCTATTAGTGAAAACATATATCTAGGATTGCCTGGCAAGGTTCCCGTTACAACTGGCATAATTGTTAGTAATAGCACTTCTATCACTCTTGATCACATCTTACTTTGGAGAATAAATCATGATTACCCAACTTCTGTTCTCGCCTTTGCATTAAAACGATCTTTCAAAAACTTAATTAATACAACACTCAGTCGTCATGTGTCACCATATATATCACCTTTGTCACACTCACCCATACTCTGCAATTGCCCAATTCGCTGCCTTCTATATTTCCCTTTCTGCTAGACTTCATTCCATTAGGGCTGGAAAATGGTTAGCTTTTGCATTGTTTGGCTTCTTGCTATCTCTGCCTTATTATGTACTAAATGTATATTGGTGAATATGACTTTTAATTGTTAACACAGTGTATCAGTCACATTTCTGTTGCTGTGATAAAAATCATGACTAAAGGCAACTTAAGAAAGAGAAAGGTTCTCTTGCCTTAAGATTCCAGTGGAAGAAGAACCCTTGGAGAGCACTGGAGTAACAGCAAACAGCAAGCATCACAGCGGAGCAAGAAGCTGGGAGGCCACATCTTTAACTCCAAACAGAAAACAGACAAGTAACTGGAACTGGGGCTGGAGCTTTAAACTCTCAAAGCTCCAGAAAGGAGAAGTGGCTCAAAGGGTTAAGAGCTGCTCTTTCAGAGGATCCAGGTTCTATTCTTAGCACCTGTATGAAAGCTTCCACCTATATGCAACTCCAGTTCCAGGGCATCAGATGCCATTTCTGGTCTCTGTGGGCACTGGACACATGTAGGGCATATACATACAATACATGCTAAGCACAAAACACATGTGAAATCAAGGCCCAAATAGTTTTCAGAGTTTATCTCTAGCAATTTATGTCCTCCTGTAAGCACATACCTTCCCCATAACTTCTTCAAGCAATGTCACCACTGGGGACCAAGTCTCTAAATGCTAGAGCTCATGTGAATGGTTTCTCTTGGAAACTACCACTTCCCATTCTCTGGTATAAAACAGACAAAGGAAGACTCAATCAACCTTATTCTACCAGCTGCAACTCAATGTGTACAATTTATGTACAGGGAAGGCCAGAAAAATGGAATATTTGACTAATTTCTTATGCCATATATAAAACTCAATGCCATAATTGTCTGACCCCTCAGAAACTATGACCAATCTCTGACTATTATAATGGCCTGGGGGGCTGTAATACTATGGCCATATCCCAACTAGACTTTCTCTAAGACAGGAGAAAATAAAGCTAAGGATGACAGAGTCAAAGACATGGATAAATTCTTTAAGCCCTTGCAGAATTAAACCCAACCACTATTTGAAGGAAGCCAATGCAATTCAAGCTTAAACAGCCATCACAATCTATCAAATATGCTATAGGTGTGATACATTCCTGGATTTCATGCACTTCTATGGTCATTCATTTTCTCATTGGCAGCATATAGTTTTGTATTGTAAGGAAAGGGCTGATCAGTTTCAGTAGATACCATATAACCTACAGTGCCAGAAAATTTAGTCCCTCGTTTAAATAAACTTATTAGGAAAGCAGTTCTATGGGATAATTTACATCTTAGAATTAAAACATGCAAGTGTTGGACATGGCACAGCCAAGGCAGACATCAACTTACGGCAACTGATTTTAACTCCACTAGACTGACACAAACTCAACCAGTCAAAAGCCCAACCTAGATGGAGGAGGGGCCCCGAAGGTGCATCCATGTCAGAGCAAAACTATTATTGGCAGTTGATGTCTGGGAAGAACTGCTGGTAGGGCATTCATCTTCAATGTGTAGCTACACATTCATGTGCATAGGTGCATTACTTATTGCACTCAGGAGATATTAAGAACACTTTAAAAAAGAACACATGATACTAAGGGAAGTTGTAGTGGATGGATGCCTAAATATAAATTCTATAAATGTATGAAACTCTCAAAGAATGGAATATGTTGTTTAAAAAAAAATACCTCAACTCCAACTCAGACAAAAGAATTAACATACACAGGGGATTCAAAGTAATTGTTTCAAATATCAAAGGCCAAGCAGGAAAGGATCAACATAAGTTCACAAAGGATAAATTTAGGAAACCGACTAAGACCTACAAGTGGAGCTAAACCCAGATGCTGCAACTGAAATTATGTGTGAAGTGCAGAATGTCAAATATTGAATGAGGAAATCCATAAGTGTGAAGACAGAACAGAGCAGCTAAGAGGAACAGAGTTAGGCAGAGGTGGGACAGAACTGGAAATCCCAAACATGGATGTTCACACAATGAACATTTCTGAAAATTAAAAAATGTTGCCCCCTAATAATTCATAATTATTGCAGCAAAATATAATCAGATTTCTACATAAAAGGGAAAGAGAAAATGAGACAGAAAAGAAATGTAAAGAAATAAAATATAACAGTTTCTAAATTTGATGAAAATAGCAACCCACCTGCCAGATGATATAACACAATAATCAATGCACAATTTAAAAAAAAAAACTATTTGGGAACATTGTAAAGAACTGTTCAGAAGCCAGGGAAGTTACTCAGTTGACAGAGTGCTTGCCTAGCATGCACCCAGCCTACCATGTGTGGTGCAGCAAACCTGCAATCCCAGCACACAAGGTGGAAACAGAAGGATAAGGAGGTCAAGATCACCTTGAGCTAAATTGCGGTTCAAAGCTAGCCTGGTGTACAAAAGGCCTTGCCTGTGAAAGCAAAACAATAAAACAAAATAAACTCCAGACCACCAGTATCAAAACAATAGAATAAATCTCCTTTAGAGACGCTCTCACAGTCTACTCTGAAGCACTGCCTTGAACATGGATAGCTGAGTGCCAGGAAGCTGGTCCTGATAGGCCTTGTAAGAGTTTCTTGATGCCACACTGTAAGCCTGCGAAAGGGAGAAGGATCTGGAACTAACTCTAATGGTGTGCCATCATCATCAAAGCAGGGTTAGGGGACTAGAAGGAAGAGGGAGAGAGAACAGATAAGTGCAAACATTTGGATTTAAAAAAGGAAAGCCTCAAGGCAGCACATGGGGAGTCACCAAGTGCACAGAGAACATACAGAGAGCGGGGGGAGCCTGGTGACATGTCCTGGGACACTGAAGCTGTGAGTGTCCCATCAGTGAACCAAGTGTCATTTACTTCAAAGGGGTAGATGACAGGGATCCTGTGTGTCTGAGGAATGAGTGAGGTGAGCATAGCCTAGTCTACTCCATGAACCAGCAGTCAATGGGCTGCTCCATGATAATCAAAGACTTTAGGTGCAAGAAGTTAGTTTTAATAAGCAGTTATCTCTAAAGCATGGCAGGTGGCCACAAGGAAATCAAGGAGAGGGCTTAGAAATGAGGATAACTGGAGAAGTAGCATCATGGGTCAATATGTTTTTGTGTTCATGATTGACAAAGACTAATAAATGACTTGCCAATATTTAAAATATGGAGATCCCCTAAATATCCATAATTTTGTATTGTCTTAAAGGAAGTTTGTTTACAATTTTTGATAGTGTCTCATTTATTCCTTCCTATGTGTTGTTGTTGTTGTTGTTGTTGTTACCTTTTAATGATGGAAACAAAGCATACCTAAAACTGAAGTTTCGGGGGGGGGGGGAGAACATTTCTTATTCTTGCATGTCTCATATTGCTCCTCAAACTTGACCTCATCTTCCCTCATGGCCTTGCATTTTGTAGACCTCAGTCTCTGAAGGCAACTCTGTTGACAGCAGTTTTGTTCAAGGGGAGAGCCACAGAGTGCTGTGTGTTCATGAACTGATTGTAGCCACACACTTCACAAAGGACTTGCTCTTTGATTTTGTTCTTGCCTATCATAGCTGTCACTTTGGAAGGATAGTGGTCAGTTCTAGCAATCAGAATGGAGGAAGAGCCTAGCCAGAGGGTAAGAGTAGTAAGGCCAACTACACCATCCTTCTGGTTTTTTAGAGACAGGACGCAAAGAAGTGAGACCCTCAGGGATTTCTTTGGGAATATTTCTCAAGGTATACCTATAATTTTCAGTCCAGAAATCCCTTCAGAGTCCTTCAGAGCTTGTGCACTGGAGAGATTATTTCTCTTAGCAACTTGTTTCCTGGATGTGTACACCTGTCACACTCCCAGGAGGAAAAGTCTGGCACGGGCCAAACTGCTTCAAAGAGTATCTGTGATCATTCTCATTGGACTACCCGGAATAAATGATGTTCCACAGACTACAGTGCATCTGACAGGATGAATTTTCTTACCATAGTCAAAATGGGAATTCCAAACTTCTGTAGGTGGCAGAGACAGTGCATCTATTAGCACTGAAAGCACACAGAGGCTCGGAGATGAACTAATCTGTGAATAACTATGCCATTTGTAATAGCATAAACAGGGGCTTAATGGGGAGATGGTGCAGAGGAATGAAGTGTTCGCAACCTGTCATCATATTAGCACAGGGATCAAATTTGTGACCGAGCTCCTGAGCAAACACTCGATATCAAGTGTGTCTTCCTGTTATAATTTGTGCTGTGTTAGGAGCATCGTATCATATTAGTGACTTTAAAATGTTTTTAAAATAGTATCTCTCTGGCTGACAGAAATGGAATGTTCCAGAGTTGTACGACTATTAGTCATATTAAACTCAGCCTGTTAGCAGCTTTCTCTTGCACCGATACTTAAATGAGGTTTTAATATAAACAAAATGTACTTCTGAAATGTGCTTCCAGCTACAACCAATTTCTCCCAGTCCATTAGCTACTTTGCATTCCTTTTAAGAAACCTAAGCTTGAGCTTTTACTGAAGAGCCAAAGTATTTGCTCAACTCATTAATTCACTGGAGAGAAAGTAAACACAAGGCCTTGGGATGCTTCTGTAGTTAGGTGGTGACCCAGCAATCTTCGCATGAACACCACCACCCCAAAGACAAGCATACATCTCTTCAAACTTTGCCTTCTTGTACCTGTCTGTACTATGTGACTGATGAGGAGGATGTCCACTCTACTCTTCCTGTCTTACCCTTTTGCTTCCTTTGAATTTTAAGCATCCCACCTCTGCAGAGAAACAAAGAACAATAATGTCTAGTATCTGCTACTCAATCCACCACACAGAAATTTGTGGTATCCTTGAAGCTGATGTAGGGTTGATATTGAGAAAAGAAGGAATCCAGGTACAACTGAAATTATCACATGGCAGTAAGCCTGCCTCTAAGCACTTACGTGACCATCCTCATGGAAGGAGTTTGTGAACCTTGTAGATAGCCAGTGGGTTAGAAATATGCCTTCTCCCATCTGAGCTGGGTGGTATAAAACAAAGACATGAATCTCACATGCTAAAAACTGAAGTCTGAAATTAAGGATTCAGCAGGCTCTGCTTAGCCTGATAGCTCAATGGGAGGCTACTTCAGGCTACTTCTAGAGTCAGATGTTGGCTGTAGTCTCTGGCTTTCCTTGGACCAGGTCCACCCGAATGGCACTCTTTTTGTGGTGTATTGTAACTTGGTCTTTATCCAGCAAGTATGTGGCTCAGTTAAAATATTAAGGACATCAGTCACTAGGTCACATCCTACTTGTTAGCATCAGGGCCTCCGAAGCCCACGACACTACATAGGTAGGCCTCACAGACCTGTTACAACAGCCACCATATTCCCAGAATCCATTGGGTTCACTTCCCACCTTTACCTGCGGCCACTACATCAGAACCCATATATATATGGGGAACATTCCCCCCTTGCTCTCTTTCTCCTCCCCTCTTCTCTTTCTGCTACTACCCCCACCCTTAATTAAACCTCTTACACGTGGAACCGTTTGGGCCTAGCGTGTGGTGTGTCCTGACGCAAGCTGCTGTTCTAACACACATCACTACTGACCTCATTATAATTTGATTGCTTTTGTAAAGACCCTGTTTCCAAATGAGGCCACATTCAGGGACAGTGAGAGTTTGAATTTAAGCATATTCTAGATATTGCACACTTTTTAGAAATCACAGCCTGAGTTCTCTGTATATTTATTGCTGACTGCAGTGGGCACCCTGTATTTTGTGTGTGTGTGTGTGTGTGTGTGTGTGTGTGTGTGTGTGTGTGTCTACTTCCCAGGAGTATCAAAGCACTTATTATATCTGATGGAGACCAAGAGTATTTGCAGAGAACCCATCCTTCTAAGCACCTACTAGGAGCTTTAGTCTGCCTCAGGGCCAAGAGAAGGAGCAAACAAAGGTTGGGTTGGCGTTCTGAATTCTTTCTCTTACTAATAGCAAAGCGATTTATCTGGTGAGAGGTGAGTTAAGAAAAATAAAGAAAAGTGTGAGCTAGAACAACTAACAGATGAGTATTACATCATGTGATCAGTCCAACACATGTTTGCTAATGATCTATAGTGGTTATAGTGGTGGGACACTAGAAATGAAGACATAAATTGGTAAGTGTTCTTGTCCTAGGTGATCCTGGTCTATATAGCCAATTTTAGATCCATTTCAATATAAAAAAAGAAATTAACATTACTTTTAATTATCTTTAATCTCTCTGTGTTTCTCTGTATCTGTCTCTCTGCCTTTGTATGTCTGTGTGTGGGGGGGGGAGAGAGAGAGGGAAAGGGAGAGGGAGAAGGAGGAGAGGGAGGGAGAGAGAGAACATGCATATATGTACCCTTGTGTGCATCCTGTAGTGCTCATGTGAAAGTTTAAGGACAACTTCAAGCAATGGTTCAATGATTCTCATTTCCCACTCTGTTTGAGACCATGTCTCTGGCTTCCTGTTGATGTTTGCACCAAGAAAGTTGGCCTACCTGCTTCTGTGAATTCTCCTGGTACCTCATCTCATCTCACCATAGAAATCCTGCCTTTACAGAAATGGATTCTTGTGCCTGGATTTGTTTGGGTTCAGAATTCAAACTCAGGTCCTCATGCTTGCATAGAAAACAATTAACCTACTAAACCACCTCCACAATTCAGTAATGATGACTTTCATGCTACTGTTAATCTTAATGCATGGACTTTATCATGCATTTACCATGTGCTGTGTGATATGCCCATGGTTGTGCATTTGTCATGATGTCATGCAGCAGCTGAAAGATATAAAAATGAGTTTCCTCATTGCAACGGACATTTATGAACACATGCAGAACTATATAGTTGTTGAAATTTGGAGAATTATGATACAGACTTCTGGCCTCTCTTCCCTGCTCTACCCCAACACAGATCTATATGCTTAATGTTAAGCCAGGTAGGTGAACATATTTCATTATCCATCAGGCTCTGCTCCAACTGGATCTTGCAGATTGAAGATATACATGAAGGTGTCCTAAGAGAAGACCAGTTGGAAGAAGGGCAGAAGGTAATAGGCACTGCAAAGGTTCCACTGGCCAAACATACACCCACATGGTATATAAGTGGATCCTGATTTTACTGTCTGCCTTGTATCCTCCATGCAGCACAAGCTCCCAGGATAAAAGAAGAAAGTAACTCGGAGTCCTGTTATCAACTTCAAGTTGTAAATACTTTGAGAAAATTTTTGGCAGTGTCCCTTCTCTTTCTTTCTCTCTATATAAAGAAAAATAAAATGCCTTCATGAATAAGTAATCCCATAAAGACCTTTGCATCGAGACAGAGACAATAGAAGGAATGCAAGTAAGAGAGCATTCTACACAGTGAGCCAAGAGAGGGCCTCTGGATATAAAACATAATCAAATTCTTGATGGAGATGGAATTTACAAAAGATGTGCGTGTGTGTGTGTGTGTGTGTGTGTGTGTGTGTGTGTGTGTGTGTGTGAAAATGAAGACTTCGGATTATTCAAGTAGACCAAGAGAGATAGCTTGGTTGTTAAGAGTACTTGTTGTTCTTCCAGAGGACCTGCATTCTGTTCCTAAACCAGCTTATAATTGCCTGTAACTCCAGCTCCAGGGGCTCAAAGGCCCTCTCTTGCTCTCTCTCTGAATAACTACACTCATATGTGTACTTGCATACAAGCATACATACACTGAATTAAACAACAACAAAAATTAGTCAACTTTCCAGATTTGTGGTTGGCAGAATTGGCAATGGGAGGGAATTGGAGAGTTATTATTGTTAACTTAGTAAAGAATTTACAATTTGCAAGATGAGGACCAAGGGAGGTCTATGTATAGATAAGGGTAAGGTTTGCATGATAATAAGTGTCTGAAATAAAGCTGAATTATACACTTACGATGCTTAGAATGTTAACTTTATGTTTTATATGTTTACCATAATTAAAAAAGCAATCTAATGTACTTGCAATACTGCCAATCCAAGGCAGAAGTGCATAGGATAAAATACTATTCATTGTTGTTTTGATTTGGAAGCCACTACCTGTGATAACTACATGCCAAATGAGCAAAGAGCGTTAGAGGATGCTGGTTGTAATATAATAGTCAAATATTAGCGAACTCTGGTGAATAAATAACCAGTTCCTTCTAATGACTTACCCATCAGCCTCTTCTTTCTTCAAACTTTCTGGCATGCCTTTACCTGAGAGAGCTACAGTTTATATTGAGTGTGTCTACTAAAGCCTTGTTTCACATGAAGAAAGAGACAAAGTGGCCCTCTATACTTCTTGTTTGGCGAGTTGTGAGTCGCCATTTAAGGTACCTGGCTTGTTCAGATCTGGCTCAGCAATTTGTTCACTTGGTGCCTTTGATCCTGGTTCATGTTCTTCTTGGGAATACACAGCATTATTCCACCTAGTGCATGCCAATACTGGCAGCTGGCTGCCATGCAGATGGTTGGTGTGAGGACACAATTCATATTATAGATTACACTGCATAGTTCAATGTTCTGTGTTTCTCTCTGTTCTAACACGATGTTGTTGATTGCTTGGAAGTGTTTGAATTTCTGTATCATCTTCTTTTGGCTTTGAGGCCATAAAAGATGGTCAGTAGCCAGGGAAGGACTTTATCCAATAACAGTTGTCTTGCTGGTTCCCCATCAATGGTGTGTGAAATGGGGATTGCTTGCTGTGATGACAAAGGTCTCCTTCTGGTGCTTTTCCTTTCTCTACATCCTCAGCTTTTGCAAGTGGCTGGCTCCAGTCATACTGGCCTATTAAATAACAGAACATGGATATTGTGTTCATCCTCTTTACACATTCTATGTCCTGTGCTGGGCCAGTATAAACTTGGCTGATCCTCATGAGGAGACCAAAAGAGAGGATGCTCTTGGCTCTAGAGAAATTTATCCCCAATTACTGCTAGAAAAAGGAAATAACAGCATTCATTTTTCTCTATATACTTATCTCTTTTTTTACTCTTTCTTTTGAGATACTGTCTCACAAAGTTACTTATGATAGCCCAGAACTTACTCTGTAGCTCAGGCTAGACTTGCACTTGTGATTTTAAGTAACTAAGATTACAGTCTTGAACCACTAAGTCTGACTCAAAGCACTTTCCTTCCAGACCCCCACACTGATTAAACAGAGTCTCTCAAATAATTTTCCACATTAGATAGTAAACAGTAAGCTCTTTAATGGAGATTTTCATGAAGTTCAAATTTTGATGCTGATTGTGTAGTATTCAACACTTAACAGTGGTATTCAATTTCTATAGAAGATTAGAAGCCTCTCACACAGACCAGCCACCAACAGTTTAATCAGTGTTTGGGTAAGCCATCGCTCTGCAATTGATTAATTATTCCACTGAGCTGATAACTGATAACTGGATTAATTATTTTTAAATGACTCCTGTGTGAACATAAAGAGCTTTGAGTCTACCCACTAAAAAAGCAACTTCCTACCCCACTATCCTTGTAGCCAATGGGGAGAAAAGATTTAAAATGGGATATTTGCATCTGTTTAATTTTTTGTTAAAATCACTTAAAGGAAAGCTTTGCAGATAGCAGCAAATAGAAAATGTCATTGTTTTCAGTTCAAGGAATGGAGTTTGAGGAGTTGGTTGGGTCATCAATTCCATTTTGATCAGAATTTCAAACACAAACAGCATTTGCAGACACTCCCAGAGGGGGGCAGCAAGCTAAAAGTTCTGTTTGGTCTGCGAAGATTTGGACTGGAAGAGAGTGTGACATGGCAACACCTCGACAACGTGATTTATGGGCAACAGCTGCCTCCTGCTTGTGTCACAGTGATAAACCATCTCACCATCTCGGGTTGAATTTTGTCTCTAGCAGAGGGACCACATGTTCAAGCAGGTGGAAGGAGAATGTACTTAAGAGGCACAAGAAGCAGAGGCAGGGGTGTGGTGTGGGCTGACTGAAAGGTTCAATGGAAAAAACCAAGAAGCAGAAGGTACCAATGGCCCCATCCAAGTAAGAGCTACCAAGGGGCTGCGTGCACCAGCTATCTTTCCATATTGTGCATCTCAGGGCTTAAAGCACTGCTGAGCCTAGTAGCTTACATATGTTTGAGGCTGCTTCAGTTTGATTCAGTTTGAATCCTGTCATCTCACCTATCAGACGGATTCTTTGCTTTCGGCTCCCCCACACTCCTCTTTTCTAAGGGATATTTTATTTGAGAGCTGCATGGATCTGTAATGGCTAATCTTGCCTGCCTGCTTGATTAGAATGAGAGATGCCTCTACACATTCACCTTTGGTGTGTCCATGAGGGAGTTCCAAAAGACCACATCAGCTAAGGTGAGGCAACTTGACCTGAATGTACAGCAGGCTGGCAGCCAGAGAAAGGAAGCTGCCTGGTAGCACAGGCTTGCTTTTCATTCTCTTTCTGATCACCATGGAGTGGGCAGCTTTTCTCTGCCATTTGCTTCCCCTGTGATGGTTGTACTAGTTCTTCACACTGCAGTGATGACAAAAGCCACCTAAGGGGGTCAACCTTTGCTTTGGCTCACAGTTCTAGCTCATTGTGAGAAAGAATGGCATTGTGTGCAGCGTGACAGAAGCTGGTAGAGCAACTGATCTTATTGATGCTACAGTTGGAAAGCAAATAAGGATGAACAAACACCCCCCCACACACACACACACACATACACATACACACCTACTTTCTCCTCTTTAGGCTATCTGAGATGCTAGTGCATGGTACAGTGGTACCCACCGTCATGGCAGTTCTTTTCTACTCAGCTAACCTAATCAAGAATAGTTCTTTCAGGTATTCCCAAGAGCTTATCTCTTCTGTGATTTTGACACTGTTGGGATAAAAATCAATAAATCATTGCAAGGGACCACTACAGCACAGGCCCAGAAACAATACTCTGAACAACCATGAAAAGCAGACTCAAAATAGTGCCTCTTCCATTAAGTTATTTACATTTATATTTTGTCACAATAATGCCTAGGTACCAGTAAGACATTGAGGACTGGGCCCTAAGTTATGGTGACCATGAGGTATCCTTCCAGTGTCCAAGGCTTATCTTGACTTGGTGATCCTATAGCTAGCTACTCTGGCATTCTTGTGCTGAAGACGCCACTTTAAAGATGAGCATCCCTAGTGGTAACTCACAGCCCTCTTCCTGGGTTCTACGAATGTCGGCCCACTTACAGTCTGCATTGTTTTTTTCTTCCACCTATAATCTCTCCCACATCCTTTGAGATGTCTAGCCCCAATCTTGCCCATGAACATCTGATGCAAGTTTCTAGGACAGAGAAACATAGAAAAACTTAAGAAATTCAATGAGCAAGTCCTGGTATAACAATCTCAAGGCAAGCAAAGAGTGGTAAGTAAGAAAATATAATTGAAGTTCAAGAAAATGAAAGAGAACACAGCATTTTGTCCATCAGTGGGCTGTATTTATTTACGTAGCATAACTATTATATCTAGTTACATCTAGTTACAAGCATAACTAGATGGATTGTTATATGAGTGCAAGGAGAGATAAATTGATGGATGGATAGGAAGATGAGAAGTAGGAAGGTAGATAGATAAAATCTGATAGGTTCTAGGGTGTTGAAGGAAGATGGATAGTAGTGCTATATGAAGTTCTCATGTAAAGTGGTGCATTTGCCTGTGTGTGTGTGTGCTCACACCCCAAATCATCTCAAAATGCTACAAACTAACTACTCTCAAGGCCAGATTCCTAGGAAAATCAATGTCAACTAACATCTGATCTGAAGAGATTTGGAGGAACAGACACTGTCCAGTAAGACATTCAGACTCTTCAGTTCTTGGCATCTTCTGCGGGTAGGTGATCCTGAGTGCTAGCCTACAGCGACCCTACAAAAAGTCAATCTGATATCACTGGGATAGCTGATGATTCTGAAGAGCATGTATAGACTTTCTTTTGAAGTGTTCTGGGTGTTTAAATATTGATAATCTGCTTCTATTTAAAAAATATATGGCTTCTAAATAAAATGTGTCTTCAGGCTGTTTGTTGCCCACTGATTTGAGATGATTGTCCTTCTACCACTGCCATCCTGTGCCTCCAGAAAGATGAGGCACAATGGGTACCCAAAGAGATGGAGGATTGACAGATAAACTCATGAATGCAAGAATCTAAGGAATGAGATGCTTGAGTATTTTCTCCCCAAGTTTACCTTAAGTACAGGGGTTTGTAACACATGGAAAATTTGTGCTGCTCATGTTCAGTGAGAATCTCCATCAAAAGCAGTAACAAAGAGGATCTCCTTTATTCTTCACATAAAAATTGTCTTATTACATTTGTGTGAGAGTGTGTGTGTGTGTGTGTGTGTGTGTGTGTGTGTGTTTCCATGTAGAGATCAAAGGACAAGTTTTAGGAATAATTTCTTTTCTCCCACCATGTGGGCCTCAGGGTCATATTGCTGTTTTTAGGCTTAAGGCATATGTTTTTTTTTCCCTAGTAACCATCTTGGTAACCCCTCGTTATTCTTCATAATGATAAAGACAAAAAGTATATTGAATATACCCACATATGACAACCAACCTATGTTGGCTTGAAATGTCCTGGTTTGTACATTGGATGTCCTGTAACTCAGAAACCCTGGTCCAAACAGGGCTTTAAGACAATTTCCTTTCCATGCTGTATACTATGTGTGAGGGACTTGAATATTGCCAGTGCAGATTGGTTGAAGAATATGTGAGATTTGTGTGTGTATACATATTTACATGTATGTGAGAGTGTGTCTTCGTGTGTGAAGACCTGAGTGTGTGTGCATACATACTTTCATATATGTGGGGGTGTCTCTATGTATGAAGAACTGTGTGTGTTCATATATTTGCATGTGGGGTGGGTGTGTCTGTGTGTGTGAAGATCTGAGGTTAGCCTTTGGTGTCTTCTTTAGTTATTCTCCTCTTTGTGGAGACAGGGTCTCTCAGTTTGAACTGAATCATGCTTATTTGATTGTGATGGTTGACTCATTAGCCCCCAGCAATCCCTGCCCAAAAATTACAAGAGTGAGCCACCATACCCAGGAGTTGTGGGTTCTGGGGATCCAAGCAACATCCTCTGGTTTGCAAAGCCAGTTGTGGAGTTCACTGACTGCGCTATCACCCCAGCCCTATGATTTACATATTTTCCAGCTGAGGACTTTGTGACTAAGTGACATTTCTCTGCGGTTTCCATTGCTGTGCTTCTGTTGGTCACTATTTTACAAAAATACATGGTCATTGCTCCTCCCTCCCCCTCGCCCATTATGCATCTTGATGGTGCTTTCTATGGGATACTTTAACAGGTGCCTCACCACCTGCTCAGCTCTGTAGATGACTCCGCAATTTAGCTAATGCACCTTAATTATTTCGGTGACATTTTGCCTTGTGTAGTTTTAAGGAAAAATGTAAATGAATGAGAGACTTAATCCCATGGTTTCCTCTGTATGACGTATAAAGATGAGCCTGATGGCCAAGACTCCACTCAGAGCACAAGTTCATCTTCTCTCTTTCCCTTCAAGGCTACCATGTGCTTTAATGTTCATTTCTTCCTTATCCATACATCAATAATTGAGTTCTGCATCAATTACTATGCTGGGCAAACTGTGTTCCCCGTCCTCTCCTTCACGATGCATTTCAGTAATGGAGATAATTTTCAAGATAAAGTATACAATTTAAAATGGATTAAAAAAGAACAACTAATAAAGGGGAATTGATTCATGGGCAAAAATTTTTGGATAATTTCAGGAAATCTTAGCTGTGCATCTAGCCTGTGGATTTTCTAAGGAGAGCTTGTCAACATGATCAAGTTTTATGCACCCTGCAAAATTTCCCAGGTCTGCAATCGCAAAGGATGAGGGACAAGAAATAATAAACAGAGAGAGAGAGAGAGAGAGAAAGAGAGGGAGAGAGAGATACAGACAGACAGACAGACAGACAGACAGACAGACAGACAGACACGTGTGCACAAACACACAGACATACCTCCGTGTGCATACACAAAAATATACACACTTTACACATGTGTTCACACACTTAAACACATATACACATGCATGCTTGCATACTCCACATGCAACAAAATCAGTCCTGTTGCTGTCAACATGTGCACAATTCTTTCTCTTGTTTTAAGAAGGCTGAACATTCATGCCCGGAAGTCTTCGGAGCTTTCCATTTGCTGACTGTTGCTGCTGGGGTTGGCTTTTCTTTTGATTTGATAGACTGGCACGCAGGCTTCCAAGGCTATTTGTTCCTCTCCCCCTCCCAGATTCCCATACAGACCCAGGCTGAGAGCCATGCAAGGCAGACATAGGCAGGCAGCAGCTGCAGCAGCAAGCAAGACCTGCAGCCTCTGAGCTCGCAGTGACACGATGGAACCGGTAGATGGCTGTAGACAAGTGTGCTGAGCATGTGGAGCGAAGAGGAATGAGTCTGGGGAGGCCTTGACCTAACTGGATGCTGCTTTTATCTGAAGTACATTTAAAGAGATAAAGGGGAAGCCGGGAGAGGCACATGTTCTTTTCTCTGCAGCTGGAGCTTCCAGTTAAAAAAAATCTCCGAGTCGCCAGCTCTGTGCTGATATGCTTGACTCGGGAGGATCAGCCCTCCAGTAAATTCCTCCAGTAGATTCCAGTAGGGAATCTCCTCCTCTTCCTGCTCCTCCTCCTCCTCGTTGTCAGGATTTGCTATAGAACCTGCCTTTTCTGGTCATAGCAGGCTATTATTGTTATTATTATTTTGTTATTGTTATTGTTATCACCCTCACCGTTGGCTGTCTCCACAGTGCCTGTTCCCACTGTTACCTGCTGCTTAAAGTCCTGAGGTTTGCTCATGAGACAGCCACCCCAAGAATTCTTACCTAAGCAGGATTGACTAGAGAGAGAAGAAAAGGCAAGAGTTAGGAAGGGAAAGGGGGGAGGGAAAAGGGGAGGGGAGGGAGAGGAGAGGAGAGGAGAGGAGAGGAGAGAGAGAGAGAGAGAGAGAGAGAGAGAGAGAGAGAGAGAGA
>JADRCD010128229.1:271-12887 GCA_019843815.1 Montemys delectorum | reverse complement strand
GAGTGTATGTTGGCTAAGAAAAATTGGGAGAAAGTTAAATGCTTGCTTGTTAATATCACCCCATGCATCTTATAGCCATGATGGGCAGAGACTTCAATAAGATAGCAAACTCCAAACCCAAGAAAACCCTTTCCCATCTGGTCAGGATGTCCACTGACGGGGTCTTGAATGGGAGTAGGATCACTGGAAACAGATTTTCTCATGGAGGGAACAGTCATCGGTGACCCCTGTAAGACCGAAGGATCCCATAGACTCCCAGTGTTTGTGGCTGTGGCTTCCTTCTACAGATGACCTCAACATGCCAGCCAAAGAGGTGTATGGAGCCCAGCCCCCCATCGAGCTGCTGAGACAATGGATTGACCATGGCTACTGGTTTGACAAGAAAGACACAAACAGGCTGGACATTGTGGATGTTTTGCTTGTGACTGCCATGGGTCCCCCTGGTGGAGGAAGGAATGACATCACTGGTATGTCTAGGAAGAGGGTTTATTTTATTCCTCTCTTCGTTGCCCCTGCAGAGCTGGCTATCATGGATGAATTGGTTCAGTTCAGGGCCTTCTGACAGGACAGCTTGTGGAGTATGTGCCTTCGTGAGAGCTGGGAAGGTTTGGGTTGGCTCCAGACCTCATATTGAGTTGTGAGCAGTGGGGTGGGAAGATGACAAGAGTCTGTGAGGAGTCTTGTCTATTCATCAAAAGGGGGGGGGGGATGCCATGTGAAGGGAGGAGCTACAGGGTTGCATTTGCCTTGGATCTGAGTACAGCAAAGTCTGAGGCACCTCAACTCCAGAGAGAGCTTGTTATACTACTATTTTCAAACAGGAGTGTTTCCAGAACCCACAGCAATGGGCACTTCAAGTTCAGTCACAAGTAGGATCGCCGAAAAGCTTCTAGCATAGAACCCAGCACTCACAACTGCCGAGAACATTTGTGGTGGCATGACATCAAGCACAGCAATGGCGCTAGTGAGAGCATCCAGGTTCCATGGGTACTCAGAGAATGCCAGGCTGAGACAGTTACACGGGTTGGTGGTGTGTTCTGCTCTGGACTGGGTCCTCTCAGGAAGTTAAGATGATCTGATGAGTCAATTTCTTAATTTTTATTCAGGAGTCTGGAAAAATGAAGAGTCTAGGGTTGTCACTTGAAAAAAAAGCTGAGTCACTCATGTTAGCTGTGAGAAAGGATGATGAGTCACCTTCATGGTTGGCAAGAGCAATCTTGTTTTTATTGTAATCCGTCACTGTCAGGGAATGATTACACTTGAGGCCAATGTTTTTAGAAAGATTTATTTCAATTGTATAGGTATGAGTTTTTTGCTTGTATGTATGTGTATATCACTGCATGTATTTCTGGTGCCTGTGGAGGTGAAAAGAGAACACCAGATACCCTGGATCTTAAGTTATGAACAGTTGTAAGTCTTCCTCTGGGTGCCTGAGAGCAAGCCTGAGTCTTTCCCAAGAGTAATAAGTGCCCTTAACCACTGAGCCATCTCTCTAGTCCCTAATGCTGATTTCTTAGTGAAATTATATTCAGTAGGAAACCAATAAGTTAGTTTATATTTGACAGTTATTAGCATTCAGACAGAGAAACTAAAGCTCAAGGTAATGTTTTATGGTTATTGGGCACACAGCAGATGATAACATGGCAACAAACAGCCTGTTTGCCTAACACACAGAAAGTATGAATTTATGTTAAGTATTATTTATGTTAAGTACTATTTTTTCATCAAAATACTGAATGGTGTTCTCAAAATTGCATACATATCAATGGCTACAGATCAGCAATTTAGAAAATATAACTCTACCTCTACATGCATACACACACACACACACACACACACACATATATATATGTATACACCTCTATGTAAAAGTACACACATTACATAACACACACACAAAGGTAGAAAGAGATAAAAAAAAGAAGGTGCCCAACATTAACCTCTGGTTTACACACAAGTAACACACATATACATACTCACTTCACACATGAATACATGAATACCAAACACACACAGATAGATACCTATTCACACATACACAGATATGCCAAAAATGCATATATGCATCCATTCATGAACACATACATGCCAAACAAACATACACACATATATGAACACATACATAACAAACACATAGAGGCACACACACAAAAACAGTCTACTGTTACTTTTTTAACAAAAAAAAATGTATACATATATATGTGTGTGTATTTTAACTTTTTATTGTTTATTCTTATATGCATGGGGGGTGTTTTGTCTACATGTATGCCTGTTTGCAGACAGTGCCTAGGGAGTTCAGAAAAGGGCATTGGATGCCCTGAGACAGGAGTTACAGATAGTTGTGAGCCCAGTGTGGACGCTGGGAATCAAATGAGAGTCCTTTGGAAGAAAAGCTAATGCCCTTAACCACTGAATGAATTCTTAAGCCCCTATATATACACACTTATGTGTACACTCACATACTCTACATATGTACATGTTATATATAGATGAAAAGCTGAGGAGGAATTTTGGGAAACAGCAGCAGTAATGGTACTGCAAGCTTTGCCCAAATCCATATATACAAATGCAAACAGCCAGAGAACAAAACTCTAAAATCTTATTAAACAATAATTATAGTGAGTCTAGTTTACAGAGCCCCAATTCTCAAAATGCTAATGGTTAGTAATAAACCCCAGACAGCCACAAGACCTGAAAACTATCTGCACATGAGCAAGAGAACGCAGGAGGAAGTGATGGGACTCAGGCCTGAGAAGGGTGGGTTAGTAAATGGTGGTTAACTTGGGAACGAAGAGAAGGAAGTCAGCGAAGGAGATATTTTCTACAAAAAAAAAAGTTATTTTTTGGCTCTTCCACAGTAATCAAGTATTTCCTTTAGTTTTTAAAAATAATGTTGTGGTCAGGCAATGGTGGTGCATGCCTTTAATCCCAGCACTTGGGAGGCAGAGGCAGGTGGATTTCAGAGTTCGAGGCCAGCCTGGTCTACAGAGTGAGTTCCAGAACAGCCAGGACTATACAGAAAAACCCTGTCTTGAAATAATAATAATAATAATAATAATAATAATAATAATAATAATAGTAATAATAATATGGGGCTGAAGAGATATATTCAGCTCAGAGCACATATTGTCCTTACAGAGATCCTGGGTTTAATTCCCAGCACCCCTGTTGTGCAGTTCACAACTGCCTGTAACTGCAGCTTCAATTCTACAGCCCTTAGTCATCAGCATTCATGCATGCACAGAGTCATACACAGACACACATGGAAACACATCATTAAAAACACTGTAAGAACACTGGCTGCTCTTACAGAGGATGTGGCTTTGATTCCCAGCACCTGCATGATTGCTCACAACCCTCTGTAACTGTAGTTTGTAGGGAATCCTATGTCCTCAGTCTGCAGGCCATTACATAATGCCCTGGTACACATTCTTGTGCATACACATAAAATAAGTAAAACACATTTCTAAATAAGTAAATAAAAATGAAGTCTTAAAAATAAAAGCAATTTGTGTGCCAGAGGAGGCAGAGTTAGCATTCCTTCTGCAGATCAGGGACTTGTCTGTGTGTGCACTGGGCAAGCCACTTGAGGCTATCAAACACATCTTACATGGTCAGTGAAACTGAGGAAGCCCATTCTTGATGTCATAGCTAACACAAGTGCCTATGTGTTTCCAGGACGATTCACTCGCCATCTGAACCTTGTTTCCATCAATGCCTTTGAAGATGAAATCTTAACCAAAATTTTCAGTTCTATCGCTGACTGGCATTTTGGGAAAGGGTTTGATGTCATGTTCTTACGGTAAGAAGTTCCTGTGGCTTCCTGCTCATTGACCTGGGGGTAGTCTTCATTTCTGCTTGACTATGTGACTGATCTGCCTCCCTTTCCCTCCTGAGATATGGGAAGATGCTGGTCCAAGCAACCCAGACAATTTACAGAGCTGCAGTGGAGATGTTCCTGCCAACTCCCTCCAAATCACATTATGTCTTTAACCTTCGGGATTTCTCACGGGTGATCCAGGGAGTACTGCTGTGTCCCTACACCCACCTACAGGTCAGTTGCTACTGTTCCTGTCTCGAAAATCTTTTGGCAACATTCCTGGGTCTGTACTGATAGTGTACCTAGTATAATAGGCTTTTACTAACCACAAACTCTATTCTCTGTGGTGTGCATGGCATAGTGCTTTCTTTCCCTTGTCTAATTTATAACTCACATCGACCTCAAGATTTAGAGACTTCTTGAGAACTGTCAAGACAAGCACCACCCTTAATGCATTCAAACGACTAACTCTGGCCTTTAGGATTTGGAAAAATTCATCCGGCTTTGGATCCACGAGGTTTACCGAGTCTTTTATGACCGTCTGATTGACAATGATGACAGGCAGACTTTCTTCAACCTGGTGAAGGAAACCACCTCCAATTGCTTCAAGCAGACCATGGAGAAGGTAAGCCTTATTCTAGAATCATCTGGCCTGAGAAATGGACCCACATTGGCTCCAGACTCTAGATTCTACTCCCAGTAAAGACCACCACCACTCTTCTCCCTGGATCATGGGAAATGACACAGACATTAGTCAGTTGATTTGTTGATATTTTACTTGGTCCAATTGTGCTCCACTTCTGTGGCAGCACATAAGTTTCGGCATATTCAAAATGGTTATTGTATGATGTTATTTATTTCAATTATTTTAAGGCACTGGAGAAATAGCTCAGTGCATAAAAGCAGATATTGCCCTTGCAAAGGACCCAGGTTTAGTTCCTTTAACCCACTTCAAGGAGCTCACAGTTACCTCTAACAAAAGCTCCAGGGGATCTAATGCCCCCAACACATAAGCACTTGCACATACATGCACATACCACACATGGACACACATGAATAAACATCATTATAAACAAAAATAAGACTAATTTAACTTAAAACACATCCTAAGGCCAATTCATTTGGATTTGGGAAGGAAAACATAAAATTTTTTTTAAAGATTTATTTATTTATTATATGTGAGAACACTGTAGCTGTCTTCAGACACTCCAGAAGAGGGAGTCAGATCTCATTATGGATGGTTGTGAGCCACCATGTGGTTGCTGGGATTTGAACTCAGAACCTTTAAAAGAGCAGTCAGTGCTCTTAACCACTGAGCCATCTCTCCAACAAAAACATAAATTTTTATAATTTGCCCAAGACCCTGGTAAAATGCAGGCAATTTTTTTTTTTTTTTTGGTAAAAAATGTGGTGGTTGTGGGTGGGTGGTGGTGGCGCACACCTTTAATCCCAGCACTTGGGAGGCAGAGGCAGGTGGATTTCTGAGTTCAAGGCCAGCCTGGTCTACAGAGTGAGTTCCAGGACAGCCAGGGCTACACAGAGAAATTATGTCTTGAAAAACAAAACAAAACAAAACAAAAAAAGAAAAGAAAAAAATGTGGTTGTGGCATTTTCTTTTTCCTACTTTGAAAGTAATCTTAAACCTATCTATTGGCATTTTAATTTGCTTTACCAAACAGCTATTTGTTTCTCTAGGGAAAAATTGTCCTTTTGCTGCATCTGGAGGTCAAGAGCAGAGAAATTGACAGGTCTTCATATCTGGAGGAGAAAACAGCTAAGCATCCTACTCTAGGCGGGTAGAGAGCAGGGACATTGCCCACACCTCTCTTTAGTGCAGGACCAACCATTGGTTTGGGCTTGTTTTCTTGTTTGTTTTTCTAAAACATAGTCTTGACAGCCTGGAACAGCTGACCCTCCTGACTCTGAGTTCTTGGTGTGTACCACTATACCTGGCTCCCACTTTTCTTCCTTTTTTAAAAAAAAAAAAATCTTTTTTTTTAAGCAAGTTACTTTTACTTCATATGGATCCAGTGATTTTAAAGGTAATAATAGGGAGCAGTCCATGCCATCCTTGTGCAAGGGATGCCAATCTTCTCTGTGCTGTTACAGTTCTACTATATATGCTGTAGAAGTGAGCACTCCTTTGTTATTAGTCCATTTTGTTTTATTATTATTATTATTGAATGTATTTATTTATTCACTTGATAACTCAATATCAGCCCTTCCTCTCATCCCAGTACTCCCTCACATAAGTCCTCCCCCCATTTCCCTTAGTAGGAGACGTCCCCCTCTGGGTGTCAAACTTCTCATATCCCCCATCCCATTCTTCACCTCCCACCCTCTACCCCAACACCACATATCAAGGGTTGGAGGACTAGGCACATCCTCTCCCACTGAGTCCAGACAAGGCTGTATAGGGATATGGGATCCATAGGCAGGCCGGTAGGCAACAGGCTTAGGGACAGCCACTACTCCAGTTGTTTGGGGGACCCTCAAGCTGAGATTCGTAGCAGTGGGGGATATGGATCCTGAGTGGACACTTCTGTAGCCAGGCAGGACTCCCACTGGAAGGATAAGGACAGCAACCCATCCACGAAACCTTTGACCCAAAATATGTCATGTCTACAAGATGTGCAGGGACAAAGATAGAACAGAGACTGAGGGAATGGCTAACAAATGACTGCCCCAAATTGAGACCCATCCCATGGGCAAGAACTAATCCCCAACACTATTAATGGTACTCCACTAGGCTTAGAGACAGGAGCCTAGCATTTCTGTCCTATGAGACGCTCCACCCAACAGACAGTGGAAAGAGTTGCAGAGACCCACACCCAAACAGTAGATGGAGCTCAGGGAGTCTTACAGAAAAGTTGGGAGAAAGACTGAGGGACCCAAAGAAGACAGGGACTCCACAGGAAACCAACATAGTCAACTAACCTGGACCCTTGTGGGCTCCCAGAGACTCAATCACTAATCAAAAAGTTAGTACTGGCAGGACCTAGGCCCCTGCACATATGCAGCAGATGAGCAACTTGGTCTTCCTTTTGTTTGTGTTGGTTTTTTTGTTTGTTTTGTTTTGTTTGAGACAGAGTTTGAGTCAGAGTGGGCCTGACTAGCCTGGAGCTCACGTTGTAGACCAGGCTAGCCTCGACCTCACAGAGATCTGCTTTTACTGTTTTGTTTATTTGTTTTGTTTTGTTTTGTTTTTGTTATGTGTATATGAGGCTGAGCTTGGTGGCATACTCCTTTAATTCCAGGAGGATCTCTGTGAGTTCCCAGACAGCCTAATTCCACATAGTTCCTTCCAGGCTAACCAGGGCTACCCAGTAAAACCATGCCCAAAAATAAACAAAAAACTGTGGTCAGGAGCAGAGGTCCTAAGAAGAAAAAAAAAGTCAATTCCCAACAACTAGATGAAGACTCACAACTATCTGTACAGCTACAGTGTACTCATACACAGAAATAAATAAATAAATAAATAAATAAATCTTTGAAAAAAACTGTAGTCAAGGATGAGAATTTGGCTCAGTGGTTAAAGGCACTTGCTGCTCTTGCATAATTGGGCTCCCAATGCCCACATCAGGCAACTCACTACCTTCAGCTCCAAGGAACCTGACACCCTCTTCTGGCGTCTGAGAGTACCCACACATATATGACACATACATACAAATAAAAATATGTTATATATATATATATATATATATATATATATATATATATACTCATGTGTGTGTAAATACATGTGAGTCTGGTAACCTCAGGGGCAAGAGGAAGGTATTGGCTCCCTTACAACTGAAGTAACCAGCCATCGTGAGCTGTCTGATATAGGTGCTAGGACCCAAACTTGGGTCCTCTATAAAGCTGCACATGTTCTTAACCACTCAGCCAGTTCTCTAGCCTCACTCACACCTGCTTCCCTGATCTTTCATCAAACCATCACATCCACATATTATATTTAAATTTTTACTATTGATGAGCCATGGCTAAGAAGATGTACTCAGGAAAAAGAGTCAAATCTCCCTTTCCCTCTGTCCCTATACCCACAGCCAGCCTGGGCCACAGGCACAGGGCCCAACAGACACTTATTCTTCCCACAGGTGCTCATCCACCTGTCACCCACTGGGAAGATAACTGATGACAACATCCGTAGCCTCTTCTTTGGGGATTTTTTGAAGCCAGAAAGTGACCAAAAAATCTATGACGAGATCATTGACCTGAGAGGACTCACGGTAGTGATGGAGTACTATCTGGAAGAGTTCAACAGCGTCAGCAAGGCCCCCATGTCTTTAGTCATGTTCAAGTTTGCCATTGAGCACATCTCCAGGATCTGCAGAGTCCTGAAACAGAAAAAAGGTCACTTGCTCCTGGTGGGCATTGGGGGCAGTGGGCGGCAGAGCGCCACCAAACTGTCCACGTTCATGAACTCCTATGAGTTATACCAGATTGAAATCACAAAGAATTACACCAACAGTGATTGGAGAGAGGACCTGAAGAAGATAATGTTGCAGTCAGGAGTGGCCACCAAGAGCACTGTGTTCCTCTTCTCGGATAACCAGATCAAGGACGAGTCATTTGTGGAAGACATCAACATGCTTCTGAACACAGGCGATGTGCCCAATATCTTCCCAGCTGACGAGAAGGCTGAACTCGTGGAAAAGATGCAGACAGCGGCCCGGACGGAAGGAGAGAAGATCGAAGTCACTCCCCTGTCTATGTACAATTTCTTTATTGAGAGAGTGAGAAAGAACCTTCACATTGTTCTTGGTGAGAAGCAGTTAAATTCTGTCTGTTCTCGGTCCTCTGGAGTCATTAGGGTCTTCTCAATATTGCAAAGCCAGTTTCCTTCACTGACCTCAAAACTGATCTAAGCAAGGCACCAACCAACAGTCACAATCTGGACTTTTTTGTGTTGAGCCTGTTCTAATCTCTTTAGTTCTCTGACTCCTTTGAGAAGGATCACAGCTTAGCGTGTTATCTGGCACAGAACACCTGTGTTCTCTGTAAATGAAATGGATCCACAAAGCCAGGGATGTGCTTAACATCCTCCTGTATTCACCTTTCTCTGTCCACACTGCCTTCATGCTCAGCCACTGTTGCTTAGATCTCAGCTCTGTACCTTCCCATTTCTGTTCTTGTTAATTCTAGACTTTTTGAATCCATTAATCCATAGTGGAGTTTTTTCTGTATTGCAGACAAGATTGATAATGGTGTGTGTGTGTGTGTGTGTGTGTGTGTGTGTACATGTACACACAAATTAAAATAATTGCTTTCCCTTAGGATGAGAATCAAAAGACAAGACTTTCTTGCCTGTGTCTTAGAAGGCCATGTACCAAACTACCTCTGCATCCTGTACCCTCATGTCAAACTAGACTCCTCCAGTCTCACTGACCTCCACACTTCCACCTATGCATCATGCTTCCTCCAAACACTAAATAAACAATGAATGGAATTTGAGATGCAGAACCAAGAGTCTATGGCTGGACAGAGATGGGTCAGAAACAAGCCCTGGGCAACTTCTGCAAGTCTCTAAATATGGTCGCCTTGTATTAAAGCACCAATAGAACAAATAGAGCAAAGGGCTCTATCCCCACTAAGAGACCAAAGGCACAATAATGCATAAAGGAGATTAGTAAATGTATAATGCATTGAGGTCCCATCATAAAAGTGCCCCAAGATTCCTCTGTTTCCAAGGCTCTTATCATGGTTATTTACAACCACATCCCCACTTACCAACCAGAGGCATTGCCTGCCCTTTGGAAATCTTTACTTTCTCTTTGCTTCTCCAAGCTTTTGTGGAAGGGAACTAACAGAGCCTGTTTCTCATTAGCCATGAGTCCGATTGGGGATGCCTTCAGAACCCGCCTGAGAATGTTCCCTTCACTCATCAACTGCTGCACAATTGACTGGTTCCAGTCCTGGCCAACTGATGCCTTAGAGTTGGTGGCCAACAAATTCCTGGAGGACGTGGAACTTGATGACAACATTCGGGCACAGTAAGCTTTAGCTTCATTTCAACACCCCAGGTATTCCATGCTGAAATCCCAGCCACCTCTGGGCCTCAGAGGGTAAAGGCCCCTGGCAATCGGAGTTCAATCCCCAGAACCTACATGGTGGAATGAGCAAATCAGCTCCTACAAGTTGTCCTCTGACCTCCATATGCATTCTATGATAAGCACAAGTGTGCATATGTACACATAGACACATGAAAAATAAATAAAATGCAATTAAAAAGTACTCTGCACTCTGGAAGCTTCTCCAAACTGCCAAAAATTGATAAGTCTTGCGTAAGCCCTGGCGATTCATAAAAGGGTCAGAGGTCATCCCTCCCTCTTTGGCTCTGATCACTCATGAGGTTCTAGCAGACCAGTCACTGTATGCATCTCTGGAACCCTCATGTTCCTTACTAAAGCACTGCTAGATCTCCTCTATAGGAAGCCGCATCCCAAGTAACTGCTCTGATTTCCTTGGCAGGGTCGTCTCCATGTGCAAGTATTTTCAGGAGAGTGTGAAGAAGCTATCAGTTGATTACTACAACACGCTCCTCAGGCACAATTATGTGACCCCCACCTCCTACCTTGAATTGATCCTAACCTTCAAAACGCTCCTGAATAGCAAGAGACAAGAGGTGGACACAATGAGGAACCGCTACTTGGCTGGCTTGCAGAAGCTGGATTTTGCATCTTCACAAGTAAGCACTTCCACAGAACAGGGACAAAGGGCCAGGATATGCTTGGGTGTGTCTAGATACGGACATAAGAGGGCAGCAGATAAAGATAGGATCTGACCTCACTTAATTCATTTCCATCTCAGCTTCAGGTGATCCTGTCTGTATTTAAGATTGCACTCTTTTGTTCATTGGTGTGTGTGTGGGGGGGTAGTTTTGGCATTAACTGGGTCTCTCAAAATATTGCATAAGCTGAGCATGGTGGCACATACCTTTAATCCTAGCACTCAGGAAACAGCTGAATCTGAAGCAGAGGTAAATCCATGGCCAACTGGTCTACAAAGTGAGTTCCAGACCAGCCAGGACAACCTTGTATCAAAAAACAAACAAACAAAACAAACAAAAACTCCCAGTAAAGTAGCATTTATCCTGACTGCAGAGTAACTGGCACTCCCTTACAGTTAGGACCTCCACTGCAGTGTCTTCGTTAGGCCTCCAGCAGGAGAAGAGCAGGGCTTTGTAAGGTTAGGCCTGGACTCAATTACACACCTGTCAGTGTGGCGCTACAGTTCCACTGCTCTGGTCCTAGGTTTGTTTGTTGGGTCTAATGTTGAAAGTCCCTCTATACAAGTAAGAGAAAATTATGTTGTTGGAGAGGCAGAAAAGGGATCTAAAATAGACCTGAAAGGGAATGATAACAGGTTAGCATGCCATCTCCTGTTACAGAGAATCTACTACACAGAGAGGCTAGATGACATGCCCATGGTCATTCAGCCTGGTGATTAGTCATACCTGAACTACAACTCAAAGAAGCTTGACCCCAGGGCAGATTCCTGATCAGACTATCCCATCATGGGCTGATTTCCAACATAGGCTCCTGCGGGGTAAAATACATGGAGAGAAATTCTAATGCTTCATTGGAAAAATAAAGCCTAATGAATTTGGTTTTCTTAAGAAATTACAATCCCCTAAAAAGTGCTGAGTTCCCCATCACTGAAGGCACTCAGACAGACCCAAAGGATGTGTGGTAGAACTGTTTCCAAGGGCATTGGCTACATAGGATGGCTGGTCCGGAAGCCTGGAAACAACAGACCTGTGCTTCTTACACTTCTAGGGGTCAGGAAGGCAAGCTCAAGGTGATGGTAGATCCACTGGCTGGAGGGGGCTCTCCTCCCAATGAGACATGAACGATATGAGTTAAGTTTTTAAAAAGATTTATTCCTTTATTTTATGTAGATGAGTGTTCCATCTACATGTATACCAGCATGCCAGAAGAGGGCATCAGAACTCAGTATTGATGGTTGTGAGCCACCATGTCATTGCTGGGAATTGAACTCAGGACTTCTGAAAAAGCAGCTGGTGCTCTTAAATGCTGAGCCATCTCTCCAGCCCATGATTTAATTTTTAATGTGTTGTGTGTGTGCAGCTCACATGCCACAGGATGCATGTGGAGGTCAGATGGCAAATTACTGGAATCAGGTTTACTTCTTACACATTTTATTTTTCATTGATACATACATGTATGTGGGAGCAGGGAGACGCTGTGTGTGCTGCATCCTGTGTATGGAAACCAGAGGACAGCTTGCAGGAATCTCTTCAATCCTTGCACCATGTTGATTCTGGGTTAGAACTCAGGCTGTCAGACTTGATGGCAAGAGATTTTACCCAATATTAGGCATCTTGCCAGCCCTCTCCTTCTGCCTTTACATGGATCCTGGGGAGTCTGACTCAAGTTGTCAAGCTGTAGAGCAAGCACCTTTACCTGCTACACCATCTTGCTGGCCCAGACAGTAGCCTTGATGTGTTTTTAGATGGTAGAGAGGAGAGATCTCTTGTTTCTTCCTCTTACTAAGGATATTTATAACATCTTAAGGTTCCCACTCTCATGACCTCATGTAACCCTAATGGCTTCCAAAGGTCCCACTGCCAAACATCATTGTCTCTGAATTAAGCTTCAACATATACAATGGGAGACAAACATTCCCTCTGCACCACTAGAAATGGTAGCCTTGTGAGTGCCAGCTTGTTTAGCCTGGTGCAACCCACCTGCAACCTCAACACTCTTGGAGACTGGGGCTGGAGAATTAAGAACTTAAGAGTCTGATCACACTGGAATCTCCCTCCCTCCCTCC
>JADRCD010128226.1:0-18775 GCA_019843815.1 Montemys delectorum | reverse complement strand
TTTTTTTTTTTTTTTTCATTACTCCTGACGGACTTGGCAATGAACTCTTATCAGTGTATTGTGGCCAGTACAAGTCAATTAATTTCTTTTAAATAACTTCAACTGGAAATCTTACTTGATTTATATTCCAAAAATGATTTCCATTCCACTCCTTCCTGAGATTATAGTCCCGGTGAAGCTAATCATACTGGCTACACAACCACCCATACCCCAGGGAGAAAACAGGATCAAGGGGAAAAGAAAATGAGGAAGAGGAAAAGCTGAGAGCGTCCAAAAGACCCTTTATGTAGCATGAGGCCTTGTGACAGTGACAGAAAAGCTGGTTTAACTCTTACCTTCCAAAAGCATAACTCTAGTCCTTGCACCTGAGGATGAATTGAGTCGTGCCCAGAGCTATTCAGAAGATGGAGAACAAACCAGTAACCAGTGACCAGTATCTGCTATGGCTGCTATAATTTGGTGTGGAGTCTTTTTCTTGTTTGGTACCCAGAGTTTAATGTATGGCTCCAGGGACCTCTCGCTTGACTAAGCCTGGCTCTGAACACCTATGCTGTAGAAAGCCTGCTGTGTAGGGTCATCCCAGGCAAAGTGTGGGTCACTGTGGATTGGACTGTCACTCTGAGCAGCTTTCCTGTGGCTCTCACCACCTCCCAGACACAAGCAGAGACAAGCAAAGGTGTCACCTTCTTGAAAGTCTGCCCTCCGGGCCTGGATTGCCACCTGCCTGACCTTAGAAGTGATAATGCTGGGCTTATCTATCAGGCAGGATGGGCAACCACACCCTGTCCAAGGAGATGGCATTATCAACAGGATGTTGTAAGTGCTGAGTGTTAAAAAGTTGTCGCTCTAGTAGGAGAATGGCTTCTGCCCTCAGGGAGAAGTCAGTGGCTGAAACCCAAGGCGGGCAGGTGTGGAGCTGATGAGAGATGCCATGTCAAGCCCTATTCCATGCCAACGCCAGGCTGCCATATAGAGTCTGTCAGGCTCCTAAGCATAGTAAGGCAATAGGGAAACTCCAGTGAAGGATACAGGCAGTTAAATAGCTTGGTGAGGCTGAGTTTTCAACCAAAAAGGAAAATGTATGTATCTGCTGTGGATGGTGGGTTCATTTACTAGAGTTGTCACCACAAAGAGGTACAGGCTCGAGGGCCAACTCAACAGAACGGTGTTGTCTGGAGGGCAGATAAACAAGATGGCAGCATGACTACTTCCTTCTGAAGCTTATCACAGTGCCAATCTCGGAAGCTTCTAGAGTATGCAATATATAGAGGTGTGAGTTCTAAAGACACATACCCCAAATACAAAGTCTCAGGCTGGAGAGATTTTTCACCATTTAAAGGCTAGGCTCACAACAGTATACACACACACACACACACACACACACACACACATACACACACACACTCTTAAGAGAGATTGTAGAGATGCCTCAAAGCAAGAGCATTTGCTGTATGGACATGAAGACCTGAGTTTAAATGCCTGGCACCCATGGAAAGAGTCAGGCATTGTCGCGCTGCTCATACTTACAACCCTAGTACTGTAGGAGCCTGACAGGAGAGTCCCTAGGGATTTCTGCCTGCCGGCCTAGCTCTAGATTCAGGGAGAAACTCTGTCTCAAACAATAAAGGGAGAATGCTAGCAGTTTATCCATCTTCCTGTGGCCTTCACAGAGGTATGACTGGGCATACACACATGCATACATAAACACCACACATATACAATACAGCACGCGCATGAATGAAGAAGAAAAAAAACTCATTAAGCATGTAGATCACCCAAAAATCGTGCCTACAGTTCATTCCTTGGCGCAGCAGAACTGTCAACTCTCGGCTTAGCTACAGTGGAGGTAAAATCCCTTGGTGATGTGAGGGACATTGAAGTACAGCCTTATTACAATGAACTCCAATGTCTAAAAATTGTTCTTATTTTGGGCTTGTACCACACTAAGAGCCAAGATTTTAAGCTCTACTAAAAAACAAAACAAAGAAACAAAAAGATTTTATCTATTTATGTTCATTAAAAAAATACTAGTAATGATTATTATTTTAAAATATACAGTTAATTAAAAAAAAAAAAAAGGATGTAGACCACGATTTAACATCTTCCTGGGAAATTCAGGTGCTCCCAGAGGTCCTGCTCCCTGGATGAGGAAACAAGCCCTTATGAGACAAGTAAAGGAAACACAAGACTTCCTGTGCTAGAGTGGCCAATGGCTACATGACAGAGACACAGCACCTTGGAGGTAGGGAAGAAGGTTACCAGAGGAGCAGGGGAGGTTAGAGAAGCCATGTTGCACAAGTGTCCACATAGGAAGGAGTCAAGACTGAGGGTTAGAAGCATTTGTGGACAGGGATGCTGTTGTCTTTATCAAAAAGCAAATTTTGTATTTTCTGAAATTGGTGTTTGCTGTCTGGGGACATGCTATGAGAGCGTGACATATCAGCACCTGTCAAGGACCTGCCACCTTGATGGTTTCAGATGTTCTGTGTGACTCAGACTCTGACCAGCCTTTTTTTCTCAAGAGGGAAAGCGATGGCTGGGAGGAGATGGGAAGACCAGTGAACAGTATCCAACCAGGGTTTGAATGTTGACAATGACTAGTGACTCTAGCAGATGAAGAATGTCAGTGCTGTTGTTTTAAGTGGCATTTGTCCTGTCTTCGTATACATGTATTGATCCAGCCACCACAGACCTGAGGAGACCTCACAGAGAGAAAACTGGCAGGGCTCGAAATGGAAAAGAACGTGTATAGACAGGTAAAAAGCAGACCAAGTTCTGTGGGCTTCAGAGTTGAGTTTACAACAACTTCAGCACACAAACTAACTTCCCTGTGACTCAGTTTCCCCCCATCTTTATTATAGGCATCTTTATTCACAGCTGTCACCCAGCATGGGGAGAGTTAAACAGGTTAATTGTGAAAGGAGTTTAAAATAGTACCTAGAATATACATCCCCAGTAAATGTTAACAATCAATACGTTTTCTTTTTCCACCTAGACAAGTGGTATTCAGAGAATTTACTGCAAGCAAGATATCATGGCTGTTCTCGGAGGACTGGGCAGTCACTAACAAATCCATTTTTCTTATCGGGATCTGTATAGTTCAGTGATCTTTCTGCTCTCTGCACCAAGCTAAGAACAGAGAGCTTCGCCTCCCAGCCTGAAATTACATGTCAACTGGTACAGAGCTATGTGTGCTTCTTTCAGTCCCCAGGGCCCAGGGCACTGGTGTTGGTTAAAAGGGGTCTCTTTTAAGGTCTCCAGAGATTCCAGGAGATGCAGCTTCAGTGCCTGTATGGAAGCACTGCTTCACAGGGGAAGCCTCCAGATGCACTCTTTACCTTCCGTTTACCTTCAAATCAAGCCCCAGAGTCATGGCCAGAGCTGGATCAGGCTAGCCACTGTCACCACTACTTGGCCTCAAACACAGTGATTTCTAAGAAGATGGGAACAAGAGCATCAGAAAGTCTTTCTGACCCCAGGGTCTCATCCCTGTACTTTTAAAATCAGGGGGAGATGTTGAATTCAGTGGAGGAGGGGGTAGGTCAGAAGCAGAATTTACTGACTTTTATTGGAAGATTAATTCTAATCTTTCCCCCAACAATCTTATGGAAACCAGTTACTGGCAATAAATAAAAACAATTCCCTATGTGAAGCAGGTGTGGCCCTTTCAGGGTCACTAAAATGTCTGTATATGTTCTTTAGATTTCTCTGAATCCAGTTTGAGAATATCTACTTTGATCTGGGAATTGTCCTTGCTTCCTAATCTCATGCCCTGCTGCTGGTCGTCTGTTCATTGAACAGTGGATAGAGTTGCAAGAGTCAAGGGTCACTTAGGCCAGATAAAGCAAGCTTTTATTTCGGGGCAGGGGATGGGGGGGGGGGCGGCCTGCAGACCTCACAGCTCAAATGTGTTGTTTCAACTTAAAGCTTTTTGACTCTGCCAGAATCTAGCTCTAAGAGCCAACTGAGTCCAGAATGGATACATTGCACAGCTTGATGTGATAAGCCAGACTGTTACTCAGCCCGCTCCAGTTACCAGTCTCCTCCTCCTCCATCCATATCACTAAGGAGGAGAGTGGGAGACGTGCTGGGCATCCGGAAGTGAGAATTCACTTAGGAAGCATGAGGCAGAGGCTCAGGCCCTATCTTTGGAGCCTACATCAGCCTACAGCTACCCCAAATTTTCTATTATTATTGTCTTAACACCACAACGGCCCTATTTTTAAAATCTGCTGCGTTTGAGCAATTTTGTCTGACGTCAGCTGGCTGCCAGCAACTCTGGCTTGAAAATAGGAATAACCAAATCTTTTAAGGAGTAATGCCAAACCTGCTTGAAACATAATAAAGCGCACACACACACACACACACACACACACACACACACACACACCCATTGTTTACGATAAGTGGTATCTTATTGCTGTTAGAACCTGTGTTTATTGCTTTTGTGCATCATAGTCTGTTGTAATTCGGACAGCCAGGAATTGTATTCCTTTATGCAGTGCGTAGGAAGGGTTTGTAAGGATGGAGACATTTGTAATTATGCTACCGGGGAGTGGGGCTGGGAGCCTCCGGGGAACATGAAGTGCAATTGCCTGTTTGCCATCAGAGGAGCTTTTCATATGTTCACCACTTTCATCATTCCTCAAACCCTCCAGGTACCTCCAAGAGTCCTGGGCAAGGGACAAGAACAACAAAAAAGGGAGTCTTGGAGCCAGGAAGTCCTGATCTGAGAGGCCTTGAGTAGGTTCAGGAAGCAGAGCACGAGGTAGGCAGGTGAGAAGCTGGGGTGATGGTTTCCTTGGAAGGTGCCTGCAACACCCTGCAAGTCTCCTCCTTCATGCCGGCCTAGCCACAAAGGTTCTCAGTGGGCTTTGCAGGGGAGGGCGATAGCAAGGATCTGAGAACAGCTGATGGCAGCAACTTGGCCCCTCTCTTCTGCAAACTTTGAGAAGCTACTTGACAACATAAGATGCCCAGCCATCATTGGCCAGCGAAGAGATGTCATTGAATTTCTTTCAGGTGTTATGAAACGGGGCTGGAGGGCCATGCTTGGGGCTGTTGTCTATGCTGACAATTACTTAAGGCCCCTAGACTCTAAAAATAGGATCTAGTCTTTCTCCTTGGCAGAGGCTCTTTGGCCATGAGCCTCTGTTCTTACTGCTTTTCCTTACTTGGTTCTCCAATGTGAAATGCTCACTCCCATCTATTTCTTTTGTCTAAAACCTACCCACGCTTCCTTTGCACCCACTAAAGACTTCCCTGAAATCCCTCCCCTAACATCCTTGATCTCTTTGGCATTTCAATACCAGCTCTCTGCTCTTGCAAACCTACAAGCTAGGGTTCATCTTTGGTGGGTCACTACCTCCAATCCATGCAGTAGCCTAGCAGGCACAGGCCCTCAAGAACTATTTGATGAGTCGGTGAATGAACGTGAGAACCAATCAGCTGCCAGAGCTCACCAGAATTACTTCTAGATATTTCTCCAGAATATGGATCTCCCGATTCTGACCATCCTGGCCCTAGGGAGGGTTCTCATTGGTTCTCAGTATCCGGAGATACTCATCAATGCCCTCCCATCTACCCTGGCTCTCTGTGACTGTGTAGTTAGAGGCATGACCCGGTCTGTTTTGTTTGTTTATTTAAACCCCTCGCAGATCCTAAGTGGTAACTCTTACCTCTGTTTTCATCACTAAGGACGTTTTTCCTGCACTGGACACCCATTCTGCTCCTCACCTGCTGAACTCAGGTTTCATATCCTCCAAGGAGCTTGTGCCCATCCGTGGCTATAGGCCTTCAGGAGGTTTTGTCCCTGTTCTATAACACCCATGTTTCTCTGTAATTTTTCTTATCACAATTGCAACAAGCCCCTAATGGCCCCTGAAAAGGTCTGAATAGTGTGCTGTCTGTCCCATCTTGACAGCCCCGCCAGCACCATGGCGGGTGGAAGAAGGTCTCCCATGAATGAAGTCATAAATAGAACCGACAGCAGCTCTCAAACCGGCATGCAAAGGGCAGGGTGCAGCTCAGCATGGCATTGTTTGCAAGCGTGGGCTGGCTTAGCACGAGTTCATAGGCAGCTAGCCAACAGAACAGGCCCTCTGCATAAAAGCAATAATGCCTCATCGAGCCCATCAGTGGCCCCACTACAGCCTGTCTTCCCCAAGGACTTCAGCCCTCCTTTAGAGCAAGGAGGAAGTATTGCCTGCAAAATTACAGCCCCAAGCAGCAGCGTCTAACCGGAGCTCGTTTTCTTTGCCGGCTCCATGAGTAAGAGCGCCTGACACACTGATTAACAGGTATCCCCAGCAAAGCCAGGACCCAGATCTGTGTGCTTTATTAAATAAATTCACTTTATTTAATAAATAAATCAAAACAGTTCTATAACTCAGAAGCTGTGGGTTTTAGTCCAATCACCCAAGCCCTGGCATTAGTTAGACTCTGAACGGAACGGTAGGGTCTCTTATCCCACCTTAGTGCTGAGAGGGATTCTCTGAGGCTCCTCAGTTGGAGCTTCAGGATGACATATGGACACCCACCCCCAGATTAGTCTTTGGAGACATATAAAGTAGGGACACAACTGCTCCAACGGTTGTTGGAGGGGAAGATATAAGGGAGAGTATAACCAGAGGCATCCGAAGAATCCAGATCAGAAAAAGCAGTAGACTAAACACGACCAGCAGATTGGACCAGACCATGAGAGGAGAGGCGTGTGGAGCGAGAGAAGAGGAAGAAGAGAGGAAGACAAAAGAGGAGGGGACCAAGAAAGGAAGGCAAAGAGGGCAAAGAGCTGACATGGCAGGTTGTGTAGGAATGAGAAGCTGGGGAAGGAACGCCTAGGAGCAGAAATTTAGGGTAGAGGCGGAGTGAGACAAGCCGAGAGGAGGATGGCCGCACAGGCTCTGAGACAGGGATTTTCTAGGCTGAGGGAGCCTGGAAGCAAGCATGCACTTAGGCATACTAATGAGTGTGGTAGACAGACATTTGTCCCAAGTTTCTTTTGGACATGACTCAGGAGACCCTCATATCTAGGGCCACTGACGTTTACTGGGCAGGGTCAGTCGGCCAGCATCCTACAACACCAGCTCAATGGTTCCACTTCTCATGATTTATCTGTTTATTCTTAGCTTTCCTCCCTCCTGCTCCTTCCCTTTGCTGGCACCAACAAGTAGAGTAGACATGATTCTTCTTCCACCATGACCACCACCACCACACCACCACCACCACCACCATCATCATTATCACTTACTACTGTTATTGTGTGTGTGTGTGTGTGTGTGTGTGTGTGTGTGTGTGTGTGTGTGTATGATGAGGGAAACTATGCCACATCATGGATGCGAAAGTCAGACAACTACATAGAGTCCGTTTCCTCCTCCCACCTTTACACTGGTTCCAGGAATCAAACGCACTGAGGCACTGACCTGCTTTCTCTCCCTCTCCCTACCTATACTGCAGACACTCTTTTGCGCCAGAGCTCAGCAAGCCAGACTACAGCTATATCCACCTCCTCGGTCCAGTCAGGCACCTCGTGACCACAGTCGGCTTTGTTTCCACAGCAAAGAATAATCTGAGTTACAGACAGCTGGCTGCCTGGCAGAGGATTTAGAATGCATGCTGTTTATGAGCAAGGGCTTGCGAAGTGGACCCTTAGGCCAGTTGGACACCCAGCAAATCCTCTGCCATTCCAGTCCTGGCCTGCTCTGGGCGCTGGGGAGACGATGGAGGAATCAGTGAGCAGACCCCAGCTTGTTGCATGCTACTAGGCTGATTAGGGGGTGGCACGGGGATGGGAGGATCTCATTTTTCAGCCTCCACACCAAAGCTAGCTCTAGAAGAAGGGAAGGCAGAGGAGCCTCGGACTGACTGGTAACAGCCATCCTGAGAGCAGGAACCTCTCTACCAAGCCTGCCTGTTACACAGATCAGCCGCTTCCTAGCACAAAGGCTTCACAGTCCACAGAGAAACCTCATCCAAAAAAACGTGTTCTTCCCAGGCTGCTCTGGACACCAAGAGAAGAATAGAACCCTGTCTCCGTTGCTCTCCTCTAGCCTGGAGCCGGCCATCTGCCGCCCTTTTTTTTCCCTGAAACTTAGACACATGAACAACTTGATGTTTTTTGATTTTTTTTTTTTTAAAGAACCTAATTAATATGAACTTAGGAGTTACTGGCCTTCCAGACTCTGCCCCCTCTTTCCAACAGAACAGATACTGGGTTGCTGTGTAATTTTGGTTCTTCTCCTAATGAGACTCTACATTCCTGCTTCCATGTGTCCTCAGAACCTGGTGACTGGATGGCCATTAAGGAACCTTCATTCCTAGTGTAGGCACCACCTCTCTATGTAAAAGATGCTGGCCCCACTCCCACCACTTGAAAAACACAGTGTTACAATATCTTTCCCAAAATGTTCCTGTGTTCCAGTCTTTGAGCCTTATTGTAGCTGTCAGGTCCAAAGCAAACTCTTTATTTCTCCAAATTCCAAAAGGCAGAAGGGACAAATGGCTTGCTGGGAGGCCTGTTAGCTTACCAACATGCATGCTGGCCTCCAGGCTTCCCCAGTATCACAAGAACCCGCCACACATTTCAGAGCCCTTGCCAGCATGCTAGCCCATCTCACCTCCTCCCTTACCCTGAGCTTCTCCAGCTAATGGGTCCCCCTCCCCCACCCCAGCCACTCATTATAACCCCCGCTATTTCAGCTAGACTGTTCATTTTGTCTTCCCACCCGTCTCCCCCTCCCCCCTCTCTCTCTCTTTCTTTCTCTCATCTCCTTCCTCCCGTTCTCTCTGCTCTCCTGGGCTCCCCCTCTCTCTGTCTCTCGGCTCTGCTCCTGCTTCTCTTATAGCCAGGTCCAGTCTGCTCTTATCATATATATGTGTGCATATATATGTATATATGTATATGTATAGAGAGTATACACACACACAAGTCATGTCGTTGGATTAGATGTCAGAAGATGGAAGAGTAAAGTTGGCACATTTCTTTCCCTCAGGTTATATAGGCTCAAAACTTGACCCCCTGGGCTACTTCATGAGAAAGTTATTTGTTACCTCTAATTCCGTTCTCGTATCTACAAAATGGAGACACTAAGGGAATACCTATCTCAGAGGTTTTAATCCCGGGGTTCAATGAGATGATGTATGTCACATGAAAAATATTCAGAAGGAGTTGGTATAGAAGTACTAATGGTAATTGTGACTTTTAGTAGGTGCAGTAGTACTGAAGTACAGTTCTGTGAGCTAAGAGCTTACTTTCCCATCACATCCACAGTCTTCAGGAGCGCGTGCTTAGCTGTTGCAGACCCTGGCCTTAGCCTAGAGACTCTTCCTCCGCAACCATGCAGTGATCCTGAGTGGAGAGGCCATTAAAGATGGCCCATGACGCCTTTCTTTTCATTGTAACCCTGCCCCTGACCCCTGGGGAGTTGTATGTTTGTTTGGGGAGGCAGACTGTGGAAACAGTTTCCATTCTTATTTTTCTTACTTAGAAGTAGAGACAAGCTGTGCCTGCCACACCTCACAGGGGGCTGGCATTAGAGCGCAGTGGTTCTCTGGGAGGGTCAGGGTCTGGGCCACAGGGCTTAGGGAGCACGAACGAGGCTGTAAAGAACTGGCTTTCTGCAAAGGCCGAGGTCTACTCGGGTCTGGCTCCCTCCGTGGGCCACACCCCACTGTCTTACTCAGACCTGTGCTTATGACCTCCTGTGGACCTGGAAGGACAGCCCAGACACTCTGCCAAGGCTTGGGCCTTGCTGTCTCTCTGAGGATGGCTCCATAGTTCCTCCATCCTGGGGAAAGCTCCCCGCAGCCCAGTCCCCGCTAACACCGCTCCTAATGTGCCATGTGTGGCACCTCAACACCGTCAGATCTGCATCGAGGCCAGGAACATCTCTCAGCCCTGTGTGACATCCTATCTGTGCTCAGCTGTGGTCCTCACTGGGCATAAGCCACAGCTGCACACTTAACACACATCCCTGGCCCTGAGTTACATCCAGCCCCTAACCACCATAGTCACTCCAAGCTCTGCTCCGGATGGATTCAGGTGACATCCCAGAATGTGGTTGAGGGTGCCTTGTCCCGGGCGTCAGAAGTGGGTGGCATCCCCATGGATCCTTTGAGAAACACTCTGTGACAGTGACGTCCTGTCAGGCTAAGGCTGGGCTCCTGGAGCCAGTCAGTTCCAGAGAACTAGCTCTGGGATCCTGTGTCAACTGCTGCCTCGTGTACTCTCCAGCTCAGGGTTCCTTTCAGGCCCATACCCATACAGTCCCCAACCTCCTACCTAGGGCCCTTGACAGCTAAAGTCCAGCTCCTTTTTGTCAGCCTTTGAGACTCTCCAGGATCCCTGCCACAGACTCTCACGTGCCCCTCCCTCAGGGTTCTGCCACCCCCAAGCTCAGTCCAAACACAACCAGCATCTATGGTATCTATAATTTCTGCTGGCCAGAGCAAAACAGCCTTTAGACAGCTGATACAGCATCACCAGTTCAGGCCTACCCAGAAGAGCAAGGTATGAACTCAGCCCTGATACGTCACCCCAGGTGGGATCTGTCATCAGAGAGAATGTCAATATTAACCCCTTTGGGATTTCCTCTACCCAGCCTAGGAGATAAACGAGGCAAAGAAGTAACAGAGAGACCGGGATGAGCTAAAAAACCTCCCAGTCCCACTGAAGGCGAACATCGCAAAAGAGAGTACAGCCTCATTAGATAGACTGTTGTCCACCTATCTTTCTAAAGCAGTGGTTCTTAACCTTCCTAATGATGCAACCTTTTAGTACAGTTCCTCATGTTGTGGTGACCCCTCAGCCATAAAATCATTTCATTGATACTTACTTCATACTGTAATTTTGCTACCGTTATGAGTCATAACGTAAATGTCTGCTATGCAGGATATCTGATATGCGACCCCCAGGTTGAAAACTGCTAAACTCCACTTAGATTCTAAATGGAGTACCCCAGAGGATGTGTGCTGTGTTCATTTTGCCCACTTTGGCCTCCTCAGTTTCAAGGGACCTGGGATAAGCCCCTGCAGTTGCCTGGTCTCTGGAGTGGGAACAGCGCAGGGAGAGGAGTTGAAGGGCCTTTCTGTCTAGCCTTCTGGGTTCATTGACTACCAGCAACAGAGAAGCAGAGCCTCCTGGGAGGAGGAAGGCATTGAGAACAGAGCATATTGTGCTGGCCTCTGTAAGTGGATTCCTGGAATTCCTCCCATCCACCCACCCACCCTCTGGTGAGAGGCCAAAGTTCAGGCCACTGCCCTGGCCTCTGTTTCCTGGGCCCTGAGACTGTGGTACCAACAGAACCCTCTAGGGGAAGCAAGAGCTAGTGATTAATACCAGGCATCTTGTCCTTCAGGAGACTGGTTACATACCCCACACTTCAGCCGAGGCACAGCTGCCTGAAAGTTTTCCTTTGTTTAAGACCATTTTTGCATACACTTCTTATTATGACAGGGTCCTATCACAGATATCTCTGATTTAGCAAAAGGAACTTTAGCCACAGTATTAAGACACCCCTCACCCCCAAATAAAGTTCTGTTCATTTGCATCTTTTCCCTCTCTGAATATTATGGCTGCTAAAAATGTTACACTATCATCCACCAGAAGCTGAGATGCCACGGAGGGCTTCAACAATGGTCCTTTGTTTCCGCATAACACATTCTGCCACAACCCAGTCTCCCTCGCTCAAATGTTTCCATCTTCGCAGACCTTTTCTTCAGCAGCCCAGCCTGAGCAGGCTCAGGAGTGAGTGTGTGCCTGCTCAGCTGGTTCTAAGGCCAGTAAGTGAGCCTAAAGGGTAAGCTACAGTTGCAGCTTCAGTGTACTAGGGGGCAGTGTACTAGTCAACAGGAATGGCTAGAAGAGGAAATGTATATGGTGATCCTGTGTGATTCTTCTGATTCCTTCTGCCTGGAACACGGAGCAAGATCCTGTGATGGGTCATGAGGAGGTTAAATGGCAGGGGGTGGATGCATGTGACTCCCTTAGAGGGCGCTCCCATAGCAAGCAAGAAGGACCCTCAGAAGGCCCTGGGCCCAATCCCTCCTGGCTGGCCTACCTGTAGAAAAAGGAGATGGGGGCATGGTGTGCAGAGCTTTTGAAAGTAGGGTTCATGCACTGGAAGTTTTCAGGCTCTTCTCTTTCAACCATGTAAGAAAACTTCTAATAAGACCAATGCGATGGCTTCCCCTAGGGGTCTGAGTCCCCACTTGCCCCCTAGTACACTGAAGCTGCAACTGTAGCTTACCCTTTAGGCTCACTTACTGGCCTTAGAACCAGCTGAGCAGGCACACACTCACTCCTGAGCCTGCTCAGGCTGGGCTGCTCTTCTTGCTGCTGACCTGGCTTTAGAGTAGATAATTCAGTGTCTGAATCCTGGTTATGAGCTGTTGTAGCCTTAGGAGAGCCCCTTCACTCCTGTGCAAAATCCATCTTCAGTCAATAGTTTTTACAGCTGCAACGGAGCTCAGAGGGCGAGGTTAGATCGACCGTGTCAAGCCCCTCACTGAGTACTTGGCATCCGGGATGGGTCTTCGGAAGATAGGGGATGCGCCTCCCCACCCCCACCCCCCCACCCCCCCGCACTGACATCTTCTGGCTTCTCCTTACTTTGTCATGCTTACTCCCATGAAAGACCTAAAGTTTAACCGTACTGTGGAAATCTTTTAGGAAGAGGACCGGCTATCTGCTCCCCTCATTCTCAGTTACTTTGTGTATAGGGTGTAGATTCTGTAGGGTCCAGACAATCAGCATCCTCTAGTACCTTACTTCCCCAACTAAGACAAGGAACAGCTTCTTGTCCCACTTCTTGAAATAAAACAAGCTCAAATAGTTTAAGCAAAAAGGGACACACAGATGATAAATGTCAGAGGCTGGAACAAAGGCTGTTTGGAAGCCCACAATCTTAAAGAACCATTGCCTTACGAGAAGCATTTGTTATACATTGATATGTAGATTCTCTGGAGTCTGGAGCGATAGCTAGCCCATTGGCCCCTGAACCAAATGCCCAAAGCTGGCCATGCTGCGTGCCTCCTCTTCATGGACGACCAGAATCTCTTCTCTCTCTATCCTTTAAACTTGCTGTGGTCAATGTTCTCATCTGAAGCAGCAGCTTCTCACCGTTTCTCCAGACCTGCTCACTAGAGTTCTGTGAAGACACTTCCCAGGGTATAAGTAAGTAATTAGGGGATGCTTTCCTATAAACAAACACCGAGCTTCCGTGCTATGATGCCGTGACATCCGTTGATAGTTTCTTCTAGGGCTTTGGCTGATGGCTCCTTGACTTTGGGATATAGAATAAACAAAGGAAGCTTTTTGGTTCTTTGGTTTTCTTTTCTCAGTTCTGGGTGTCCAGCTCAGGGCCTCACATGTGCTAGGCAAGCATTCTACTATTAAGCTGCTTCCTCATCTGTAGAGTGGCTATTTTTCATTTTGAACATATTAGATCCTTTGGGGGACCGGGGTGTTCAACCAGATAGTCAAGATAGTGTTTCTCTCTATAGCCCTGACTAACCTGGAACTCACTCTGTAGATGAGGTTGGCATCAAACTCAGAGATCCACCTGTCTCTGCCCCTCAAGTGCTGGGATTAAAGACATGTGCAATCAACTACCTCCCGGATACATTTTTCTTTTTAAAGGCTTCATCAGAAAATAACTAGGAGCCTGGTCACAGGTTAGAGAGTCATTCAAGTTGGACAGGAAGACAAGTTAACCTGATTTTCTTCACTCCTAAAGCTCAATGGCCAGCCTTTGAGGAGGGAGCTTTGCCCCTTCCCGCTCAAGCTTGACTTTATTAGGTAAATAGTTCTTCTGCATGGTGATAGAGTCAACTCTTTCCAGATAAAGTAAAGCCCTCAGCTATCATCCTGTCAAATGGTCATACTTCCCAGAGCAGCCACCAAGGTTTACACAGGATGAGCCCATCCTGAAGAAGGGGCAAGCTGCATGGAGATGTGTGGGTTTGACTTGTCCTCCCGTGGATTGTTATTGACGGGCTGAAGCGTTGGAACCGCCCCTAGAGAGCAGAGTGTGAGAGTTCTGTGCCTGCCCTGTGGTGTTTGTAGGCACTGAGAGGAAAGGAGGTTGCTTTCCAAAACCAGGGATTTAAGATAGCACAGGCCCTCTGAACTGCCTGGTATTCTGACTTCCACTGACTCCTTTACTTGTATCAATCTCCATGTTGTTCTGAAAACCCCCAACTCAGGACACTTGCCACCTGGTTGCCAGCCCGTGACAGCAGAGGAAATGTATGAGCAGGAGACCCACATCCTACAGGGAGAACAGAAAGGGAGCAGAGTATCTGAAGAGTAAATTTCCAAACCGCCTATGATACTCCCTCTGTTCTAAAGCAGAGGACATAAGTGCTAACTCAGGCCCTTGCCAGCGCTAATGAGAAAAACCAGAGAACACAGGAGTCTCATTTTTTAAAATCCCAAAATTTTAGTCTTATCACCAATGCAATATAATACAGTAAGTACATTAATTCTAATCTCCCAGGGCTCCCCCCAGAATCCTTCTCAGCTAAGGCTGGCAAGAATGAGCCACCCACTTGCTGCAGACAGGAGCCAAGTCTGATTTGGATTCTGTCCCTCGCCTAGGCTTCAAATAGGGACTGTCTCATTTGAGTGGACATGGCTTTGCCCCCTTGGCTACCATTGCAGTTATTCAGTCCCACAAACAATGAATAGAAGCCTACTGTGTGCAAGGCACCATCTTAGACACTAGAAAATGTCAGAGTCCAACCGAGTTCATCTCTCAGTGTGAGCCAGTAAGCTGAGGAGGGCATAGTGATTTATAGGCCAAGCCTGCCAGCCGACCTTGTCCCCAGCAAAGACTCATTTCTACAAGCCTCTCTTCCAAGCGATTATTTGCTGTTTGTGCTGCTTGGGGCTTGGCATGCTTCTGCAATTCCTTTGACCAAAGAGAAAACGGGAACCTTGAAGTAAGTACTTATCTCAAAGAGAGAAAGCTGGTGGAGGCAGAGCTGTGCCTCTTGTTGGGGAGCCTGCCTGGCCACCATCAGTGCTGTACTGTAATGATAATGGATTTCTTCAGTCAAAGCTTTACTCTGAAGAAACCCTTCCTCACTCAGGGTTTTTTTTCCCTCTCCTCCTCACCCCTCTGAAGCAAGGAATGGAAAACCTTGCCAGGCCAGGGAGGTTGTCTGTGTTGTACGAGGGTGTAGTGGAGCCCGCCCAAACTGGAGTGCTCAGCTTTTTATCTTCATCTCTTTCCACTACACCAAACCCCAGAGCCGGCGAGAGGGTGGAAGAGACGCAGGCCCAGTGCCTGCTTCACCAGCTATGAGCACCGGGGAAGATGGGAGGTGTCTGACCCTGAAGTGATATGCCGAGCTGCCCTGGATCAGGAGGTGCCAAGGGGAAGAGAAGCCGTGAGTCACGGTGATGGATGTTCACGGCTCATGGGTGGGTAATCGTACACACACTAGTGCCAGTGTGGCCCAGGGCTGGCAGGAGAAGGCGGGTGTCCCATTTCGGCAATATGATCTCAGTATAGCCCGAGAAAGGAGGAACGTGCAATCCGTTGTTTGTGGCCTTCAACTCCGGAGAGGGGCTAGAGCAGGTGGAGGGAACGAGACACAGGAGGGACACCGTTGCTGCTAGCTGGTAGCATGATAGCCGTTGATGACAAGAGTCACCGTGTGTCCCTCCCAACATCTCAATAAGAAAGCTGGCTTCAGAAGTCCTTTGAGGGACTTCACAGTCTAAGGAGCAAGTGTGGCCTGGACAAGAAGACAGAGTTTCACCATTCCCAAGCTTCTAAGCAGAACCAGGAGGCATGCTCCATAGTGGGGGCAGGGGAGAGAGGACTTTGTGGGGGGAAACACCTAGATTTGCCAGAGATGTAGTTTTTAAAATTAAGTTCTCCCCTGTGATTTTTATCCAGACTCAGGTTATCAGTTCTTGGTTTGATGACTTAGTGGTCATGTAAGCATCCATGCCATTACTTCAGAGCACGCTTTGTTTTTATGATACTTCTCTGAGCTGGCCAAGTGGTCCAGGTACCACCTCGCAGCTGGCACTCAGGCCAAATGCATGACTGACTTCTGAGTGCTGAGAGCTAAGTATTCCTGTCTAGACACGGAAGAGGGAGGAAAGGGCCAGAGGGAACCTGGACTCTGGAGCTTCGAGGTAGAGCTAAGCCTGAGTCTGAGAGAGATGCCCCCCCCCCCCCCCCTTTTTTCCGTTGCCCCCTGTTTTTCCTGAGCCTGCAGTCTGGAGGGCAGTGGAGATGGTGGGGGTTGGCCTTGAAGACGCCTTTCTTCTTTTCTGCTTCGCCACATGACCGCAGAGCACGGCATTTCTATTTGATGCTGTCAGTGCCTCGGTCTGAGGAGAATGTCTGTGTTCCCAGGTCCCTTGGCCAAGAAGTGCTGCCCAGAGCTCCCTGGCATCTGTTCATGCCCTGTCTCCTCCTCTCTCCCACATGACCTAGCAGCCAAGGGACAGTTCCTTCCGCCTATGCAGTAGGACACAGCTAAAAGGGAGGGGATTCAGGGCCAGTTCCCAAACCCCATCTAGAGCTTTTATGAGGGGTAGCATCTGCTTTGCCTGGAAAAGGCTAGGGACTGGAATGAAGACTCGACTCCCTCCTCTAAAACTTGGTAGGTAGCGATGGAGCCCTGGCCCTGCTCGGAGGGAGCCTGCAAGGCCAGGGCCCCTGGCTATTTTTAGAAAGCGATCAGGTACACAGCACCCAGTTGTCTTTTCCACCTGTTGGGCTCATTACAGTGATCCAGTGTCTATGTCTCAGTCCTTGCCAGTTTTGCAGGAGAGTTCAGCTGCAGCTTAGGTCAGCATGTGTAAAAAGACAGAGCCCCTCCATTCCCTAGTGTCTAGGCAGAACCAGGAGGCATGTAACTCGACCATCTTTTGGGCCCCATCTGGCCATGCAAATGACATCACCAAGATCCTTGGGAAAATAGTTATTTTGTCCTTAAGCACGGATATTGACACCGATGCTAGCTTCCTCTGCTTTGACAGGCAGGGAAAGGCCAGGAGGTAAAGACGTTTCCGGAAGATTCTCGAATTAGAAGTCTACCATAAGGAGTGTTGAGTCACAAAGCAGAAGGTTCCAGAGTCTTTGTTTTATATCAAGAAAATGCAAGGAGTATACAGAGAAGCTGAGACATGCCCACAAGCACTATGGAGTTCATTACCTACCAATGCAGGGTACTGTGGGTATTAGGAAAATTGTAGAGACAGAGGTACAGAGTGTGCCCTGGAAGGACACTGGGCTGTGGCAGGAACTACAGGAGAGCCAGGAGAAGGCTTTGCAAAAGCTGCACTCATGGCCAGGAAAATCATGACCAGGAAAATCATGACCAGGATTTTGGAGGAATAGATGCAAGGCTCTGGTGCAGGCACCCTTTCAGAGACTCAGTTTCTAGTACTGGGATGAAAACTTTGACCAAAAGCAAGTTGGAGAGGAAAGGGTTTATTTGGTTCACATTTCCATGTCCATCATTGAGGGAAGTCAGGACAGGAATTCAAACAGGGCAGGAACCTGGAGGCAGGAGCTGATGCAGAGACCATGGAGAGGTGCTGCTTACTGACTCACTCAACCTGCTTTATCATAGAACCCAAGTGCCAGGGCTGCCACCACCCACAATGGGCTGGGCCCTCCTCCATCAATCGGCTAATTTAAAAACTGCCTCACAGCCGCGTCTTACGGAGGTGTTTGCTCAACTGAAGCTCCCTCCTTTCAGATAACTCTGGTTTATGTGTCAAGCTGACATAAGACTAGCCAGCACAGAGACATAACAAGTGTGAAAAATCCAGGAGTTCTAGACAAGGTTGTCAAGAATTCAAGAATTCAATGCCTCTGGAGGTCAATCCAGAGACACAGGGGGCATGATAGCCTCATGGCTGCTCTGCTCCCTACCCTCCAGAATGTCCTGGAGTCCTCTCGGTTGCAGCAGCAGCAGCAGCAGCAGCAGGCTTAGAAAGTGTCTTCAACCCTGCACACAGTTCATAGGTGAATCTCTCAAGTGTAATGAGCAGGAACTGAGGGTGGAGCTGGCTGGACGGGCTCCCTTGAGCCCATTGTTAATGTCTCCGCCTAGCTTCACCTTCTGGGCTGTCACATTGGTAGTTCAACATTACCACAGTGGGAGTGTTTATGCAACAGAGGCTAGTGAATGCTACTAATCAGGGACAGAGTGGGTTTTGTTTGTCTGTGTTCCTGTCGCCACCACAGCTGGGTGTTAAATGTTTACCAGTACAGCTCAGGGAATGGAGAGCCCAAGGGGGTTTTATGCTGAGGACTCACCTGATTGGATCAGTAGCAACCATAAGCACTGGTAGAGTGTGTTTGGGGAAATGTGTGAGACATGACTCCCTGTTGATGAGTCTGGGGGATGGGAGTAGGGGTTCGGCCATTGTATCATTCTGAAGCCAAACTTCTTAACACTGACTCCAAGATCACAGACACTTAGACACACAGAGAGAGACAGAGACAGACAGACAGAGACGGAGATAGACAGAGACAGAGACTGACTGTACTTGCCGTTCTACTCCCTTATCTGAGTACACTGTGCCCCAGCCACAAGTTCTGTGCATCCAGGGGCAGGAACTGGGGTGCTGTCCAGACCCATGCATGCTATCAGGAGCTCCCCTGACTCGTGAATGAATACAAGGGCAAAGGAGTCTGCTGGCTTAGAGAAGGTCAGTAGGTCTTAGGGGCTACTGGATTTTTGAGCACAGAACTGGTGTGTGTGTGTGTGTGTGTGTGTGTGTGTGTGTGTGTGTGTGTGT